>SZWC01016635.1:41463-61129 GCA_023375785.1 Penium margaritaceum | reverse complement strand
GGGGGGGGGGTGACCATATACCCATCGATTTCATGTAGGAAAATTCATGGAGATACCCACCATATCCAAAAATCAGGCTGTCGTGCCCGCGGTTGCTCAAAATGGAACCGGATACCCAGACCACTTTGAAATTGGAACCGCGTATCCGTCGTCCTCCATAGTAAAGACGGCATATCCGAGTTCGGCACTTTTCACACGGCATACCACAGTACGGAAATTTAGTAACCGCATACCCATGTGGAGTACAGCCGAATAGTGTACAAATCACAAACGGTACCTAGTTATCGTTCGCAGGGGTATGTGATCGTCTGTTTGTCGTACTCGTGAAAAAAATCGCCTGTCGTTTCGGTTTCTCGGAGTACAGCCTTTCACGACAACGCCGCTGATGCCGCTGACCTTCGCGATTGGTTCGATCATGAACGACTGTCGGCCGCTCAAACGCGCGCTACAACAGTCACCGCCACGCAAATGACGCATTGTGGCGATCCTATGCTGACTGCGCGAGAGGACTCCAGTTCATCGTAAAAACCCCCCCGCTGTCACTCGTGAGTTCGCGATTGTTCTTGCAACTTGTATTATTGGACCACACTCGTCGTCGGCTAACATGGAGCCCATGTCCGTCGACCGCCCACTACCTCCGATGCTCGGGTGGGGAGACACCGAACACATTCGACGCGGTGCATGGGGTGTGGACATACCCAACCCACCCAAAGCAACATGTGACGAGGCCGAGGCTGCCTGGCGGCAGGTCAAGGTTCAGTGGGACGCCATGTATGACCATGCGCCGCCGAGTACTCACACCATGTGTTGGATGTTGGGTGTCCGGGCACCAACTAGCCGTCCAGTGTACGCCCAGAGTGATTGGCAGCCGTGGGTGCAGATGCACCCCTTGACAAAGTCTCGTATGTAACACCATGGGGTTCTCGTCATTAAACGACGTACATTAGTGATGAAGTACCCAGTTTTCATTTTAGGTGTCCGGGCATGAACTAGCCGCCCAGTGTACGTCCAGAGTGATTGCCAGCCGTGGGTGCAGATGCACCCCTAGACATAGTCTCGTATGTGACACCATGGGGTTCTCGTCATGAAACGACGTACATTAGTGATGAAGTACCCAGTTTAAAAATGATTGCAGATTGTAAGCCAGCCAGCGTTCCAACTTCCGTTTGGGTCATTAGTCCAACTCTGTCAATGTTAATGATGTGGTGCCCATGGTTGCCAACATAACACGTCAAACACAAAGTCGTAGACATTCTTCTAGGGATGATTTGTACGACAACACACTAGGTTGAAGAAGCAAATTACATAGGCATGTACTGCCCTCGAATCCCGCTGACTAACCAGTTCTGGATGGAGGGTGGTAGTGAAAAAATCCATGCCATGACCTCACATGCAGGGCAAAGCTGCCTTACACGACATCCTGGCATAGGAATGCCATAGGCTCGTGCAAAGCATGTCTCGTCCATAACCTCATCCAAAGCGTCGTAGAACACATCACCGGGGGGATCTATGACTTCCCCATGTGCCTCATCTTCCACAATGCTGTCTTCCATCACTTGGCCTCTGTGACATGGGCACATGTACATCTTCATGATGTGTGTCGGCCTCTTGGCTGTCCATATTTTTGAAATGAGACAACTTGCACTTACGCCAACCACCAGACCAGTAGGAAATGAGAGCTCAGACTCTGTTGTGCAGTCCATGGCAAAGACGATGTTGGTGTAACGTTGCACTTCTTCAAAGAGACTGAGCCGTATGCCTCTGTTCTTCTATTTATACGCAAGAGTGGGCACAAGGTTGATGTTTCACTCAGGGAATACCATTTCATACCCAAAATCATGAAACCACAGATCCGAGTCCTTCTCTGTCACTAAAAAGCTAGCGGCTATCATGCAAACTCTCCAACAGAGTGATGGCCCTAATGAGGTTGGCGACATGTTATGTAGCCCGCCATTTTCACATCATGTAGCTGCTGTTGACCTTGGCCAGGGCGTGGGCATGACCAGTGGCCTCAGGCGGTTTCACAACTCTGTCCTGCACACCATGGGAAAAACACAGTCGTTGCTTAGAAACAAGTGTTTCATTGAAGTCAGAAAAGGGACTTAAAATTGAAGGAACATAACGTACCTATCACACCCCCTCGTTGTCCTCGTCCTCGTAGTAGTCCTCTGGGACATCATCCCAGCCGCCACGTGGCATGCCCTGTGTTGCTATCTGTTGGTGGGTGTAGTCAAGGTGCTGTCGTCCGCGTGTCAAGTCGTCCTCCTCGCTGACCAAACGGTAGAGTTCCTGAGACTCCGGCTCAGAGTCTTCATCGATGATGAAGCGTTCTGGGTCGTACACCTCCTCCTGCGCACTGTCGTACGACGCATACTGTTCGGGGTCGTACTCGCGACCGTCGTCGTCCGACACGTTGATTGNCACAGTGGCTCTGGCGGCTGGCCCCCGCCCAGCAGAACAGCGCACGCGTGCACGCAGGGTTGTCCCCACTCCTTCCACGCCCCACAGGTACAGGACCGTGCGGCGATGTCCACATGCCTGGTGCGGTTGGATGCTCCACGCACCGTCGCCATGAGCGGCCCTTCCTCGGTGACGTCGTATCCGTTAGACAGGACCGACGCGTTGAGCAACCGTGCCTCTGGGGTAGGGGCCAGGTCTCCCTTGCACGCTCGGGCCTCCTTCCTGCGGTCCGCCATGAGGCGCTGTACCCACACAAACAAAGAGACAAAGCAGTAAAACGGGTACAGCTGCCGGACTTCAATGATCCGCGCGTTCCGTGATTAAGAGGCGTTCGACGTAGTGTGTCCTCTGCGACCAATGGGACAGTGCAGACGTGTCCACCGCTCCAGAGGGATGCCGCCCACACCGCCGCTTCCAAACAGGTAAACCGCACACCGCGGGTACTGCCTCCTCATGATTTCCTCGCAGCGCTGAAACTCTGCGTGGGTCAATGCATGTGCCAGCCGCTAGCACCAAAAGCCTGCACGCTTGCCATAACGCTGTCGGACGTTCTGCCGCAAGTGCCACGCACAGTAAGTGTGCGTGGCACCCGGCAGCTTACTGCCAACCGCGTTGATGAGCCCCTTCTCTCGGTCGCTGATGACGGCTGTGCCCTGCTGTGCTGCGGTAGGATAGGCGATGGCCAGGTGCAAGTAGAACCAAGTCCAGTGGTCTTCGTTTTCAGTGGGCACCAAAGCCCACGCCATCGGCACTGCATGGTCATTGGCGTCGAAGTACTGCGCCACCAGTAGCGTCTGCTTGTGGCCGTTCTTAAGAAAGGTCCCGTCCATCGTAATGATGCGACGAGAGTGTTGGAAGCCGAGGACTGTAGCACCAGGAGCCACAAACGCCCGGTGGAAGACGTTACCCTCGGTTGCCTCAGCCACTGCGTGCACGTTGCGGTCCAGTTTCGTCAGCTGTAGCAAACAAACATCATGACGCGGTGAGAAGTGAGCCCCAAAAAAACAAAACCCATTGTGGAAGAGGTCAACGTACAATTTCCGGTACCTGTTCAGTGTATGCGGGGAACAGGGACCACGACATCGTCCGCGAGCCTAGTAGCTTCTCTTGGGCCGCCACCTTTGCGTGGTACAGAGTCCCGCGGTCAACATCCTTTCCTGTCGCTTTTTTAACGACTGCCTCCAGGCACGACACGGCGGCGCAGGGGTTCTCCTGCAATGTTGCAGCGATATGCCGCGACACCCACTTCACGGTCTTCGCCGGATCTCCACGACCTGTACCGGCTCCAGGGACATAGTGGTGCCCGTCCCTCCATTCTGAAACTTTGACCAACCCACTTTGAGTGCAAACGTGGGCGCGCAAGGTCCACGGGCATTCCTTCTCTTTAAACTGCGAACACCGCGTCGTGAACCTCGTGGGCTCGCTGCGCAGCCACCGCACACTCATCCGGTTCTTGATGAGGTAGTCATCCATGGCCCGCCGACACTCCGCCATGTCGTTAAAATCCATGCCTCCCGGGAAGGCGCCATCGACCTTGGTACGTTTTGGAGCTTGTTTGCCCGGCTCATCGTCCGACGACACTGCATGTGCACACGAAAGCATCATCAGACGGGGCAAACATAGTGTAGAAGGACCATAAAACGCGAACAACGCACGAGGAACACGGGACGAGCTAGCGCAGGGTGTTTTACCCTGCAGTGGTTCGTCCCCTGAACGGCCTAGCCTTAGCTTAGGCACGGGAGTCTTCTCAGGGGAAGACAGGATGACGACGACTTCTGAGTCCAATCGTGCATCAAAAATGAGGCGACGGGCAGAGGGGGGGGAGGCGAGTCCTGGCTCGTCGAGAACAAGGCGTGCTAATGCAGGCGGTGGACTCCCTAGAGTGCGGTCATGACTCTGCCCGTGGCCCCGCCTACGGGAGGCGGACCACCGCAACTGTGCTGCCATAGTGTGTGCGACTGGGTACTGAATGTCATTATGAAGATTTTAAAATAGGGGATACCCACAAGTCGGCTCACCTGGGTGTTCGACGTCGTCGGCGATCCTCGGCACTGTGTCGGGGCAACGCACGGTGCCTGCTCGTTACGACAGTGCCGAGAAGAGCGGTGATAGGTCGAAACCGTTGGCAAGGAGAGGACGGAGGGAGGGGGGGGGAACGGAAGCATGCCCGACTGTCATTGTCACGAACTGTTGTGTCCGTCGAACGTTCCGCAAAGGCCAAAAGCGACACGTGCACGCCAGCTGGACACGCGGGGATCCGTTCGGTGTCGTGCATGCGACCCCCTACACGAGCGGGCAACCCGTACGTCGAATTCCGAGGGAAGGCGCATGAAAACCTAGTACCCCCCGACAACAAGACACCGAAAACATGTACCACTACGTTTTCGAAAACACAATTGTGTAAACTTTACTTCCTTGCATGTAATGTCGGCCATCCGACACCCTTCAACGCGTAAAACATCCTAAAGATGACATCATGTCGTCTGCCTGTGGCGAATACTTGGAAATTAAATCCGACACTTTGACTAAATTGTATACGGCATACCCCGTTCTTTTAGAAAAGAACGGGATGCCCGTATGCCATTGCATTATTTATCAACCCGGGTACGCCGTTATCAGCCCTATTACTCATGGGCATGCCGTACTTTTTTTTAAGTGCGCCAGGTACGCCGTGTCTATATTTCGACTCCAGGGTATGCCAGCTTAATAGTGCGCGCGGTGCGGGTATCGGAGCTATTTCACCCTCTGATGTATAAGCTTCCCATATCCAGTGACCGCTCTTTAACAACGCCATATCCTGCGAGCAAGCACTTTAACAACGAAACATCCACCAGGCGCAAAAAAACAACAATGTATCCAAAAAAAAGCGCGCAAACACCATGCCGTCGCTGCATGAAATGCAGCTTCGGATGGATGACGTCATCACGCCCCTTGAACAATCACAAACCCCACGTTTGAAGTGTTTGTGATTGTTCGAGGGAGGGGTTTGCGTGGGGTTTGCATGAGGGGTCCGAGACACCCCATGCGTTCAAAGAGAATCTGCTTGGCCCCGCTACCGCAGGGCATAGCAAATGCCCGCACAAAAAAATAAAACCTTCAACCCCGAATTTAATTCGGGGTTGGGTTTGAAGGTGTTTGTCTCGCAAACCTAAGGGGTTTTATGTGCCATGGAAAAAAACATGACATGGGCGTTTTCGCTCAATCGCGATCGAGCGATGACCCATTTTTTCGAAATTTTTTTCGACGCGCAAACCCCCTATTACGATGTAGGGTTTTATGTTTTGCGCGGACGGAGCCCGCGCAAAACATAGAAAACTCTAAATCGTAATAGGGGGTTTGCGCGTCGAAAAAAAAATCGAAAAAAATGGGTCATCGCTCGATCGCGATCTCGCGAGGGATCGAGGGTCGCGATCGAGCGACGGTCGCATGACCCTCCTCGCCATGCTCGATCAGCGACGCATGTCGCTGATCGCGCATGGCGAGGGAGCGAGATACGTCGTTGTTATATTTTGAACTGCTGGATATGGGGGACATAAAATTCCGCACTTGGATATGGGGTGGTCCGCCCTTCGGGAATGTGGATGTTAGAGCTATTTCGCCCATGTAACGCCCTACCCCAGGGATTAAAACCATATCTCCCCCGCCCAGGTATGTGAAGTACGGTTTCAGCTGTGATGCCGAGCGGAACGTATGTGCTTCACAGTGTTACGCTGAACAGGGCATAAATGGAAAACAGGTATAAGTGGTGTACTTGAGGTACAACACAATTTAGAATTTGGAACACTTGAGCAATTCACAGTTAGCGATAAGTGTACTTCGATGACAAGTGTTGAAACGATCGCACATATATACACAAGTGACAAGTTACGAATGAGGCATAGTCGGGGTCGTGGGTTCCTTGGTCGAGCGACGCGTGCGGAGTCGCGTTGTGGGCAGTCGGATTCGAGAAGGTCCGCCCAGAAATTGTGGGTCTTCGAGAATCGACGGTGAAGATGCGAAATACATCTTTGTAAATCCATATCGGATTCATTCCTATAAACCCACCTTCCGAGCCTTGTGCTTCCCGAATACCCACTCTGTGTACAAAACGAGCAGACTAGCCATTCGTTTTAAGTGGTGACTATATTATCCACAAAACGCGAATACCGAGTAACGGTGACCAAAGTACCCACTTCTGAACAATCATGGCTATAATTCCGGTTTTATATGCATGTTCTTGGAACGGTGGGTGTTATAGAAATCATGTTTTGGGATTCTACGGATTCATCACGATTTTTGTTTTCTTATAGTTTATATGAGTTGTGACAGTGAATACTACAGCACAATTGTAATGGTTTCATTCTTTTTGCCATAATATTGAACAATATGGTCGCCTTTCGCATCCAGTTTTGGCTGGGGTGCTTACTTCGAAGTTTGAGTCCGATGTCACCTCCACAACGTGTCGTGCTAGAGTATGGTCGAGTAGTGGTCCACTCATTTTTCTGCACACTAAGTGAAAAAAAACAATATTGCACGTTGCACGCGACATCGCACGGTGGAATGACAAAAGCAAGGCCAACAACATCGGCCCTTGTCTTCAAGTGTCGACAGCTAGCGTTTAGCAAGGTCATGCTTTTATCGTTGTAGCGACTTCGCTCGAAAGACGCCTTTCTTTGCTAATACTTGAGACATTAGATTATCCTGTCCGACGGTATTTCGTCAACCTTAACATACGTTAATTAATCACAAAACATATCGTACATACTATAACATAGTAGTTCTCCGTGAAAACAATCAAGAACATAACTTGTACATAAGTATTGCAGATGTAAATGACGCAAACATCTCTCTTTGTAAACTTGCTTACTCGTGGTTCGTAGGATCGTAACATCTAACAGCTCGAGGATTTTCTAGATTGTTCGGTCGACTTGACTAGCACGCTTTTGTTTTAGGTGATTGACCTCTTTTGAAAAGATATACGCGGACGACCTTGTCGATCTTGCTTCCGTTCTTCCAGCGTGCGATGCATAGTGCGATAGACGTTCATGAAACGGAGGCTTATTTTTCTTGCAGGGTTCTGTCTTTCACACTTCCGAAGCTTTTTCCTTAGTTCCATGTCTCGTATTCCATGGGATATTGAACGAAATAATCCAGGGCAACGAGATCACACCCATCTTATTGTCTCGAGAGCACTACAAAGTTTTCGAGAAAAAAACTCCATTTTTTCCATCGTGGGATGTGACAAACCCCAACCGTTCGATCTACATGGCGAATAAATAGATCGCGATGTCTATTCTTTCTCAAATAGAATAGTCCCGCAACAATGATGAGTTTTATGAGCTGATCGATTGTCGCCAAACAGTCAATTGTGGTTTTTCACGGGCATGGTGGAACAATTTGTAAACGAAGGAACATAAGTACTTTTCAAAACAAAAGATTATATGTCATCAAAAGCCAATGTCACTCATGACAGGAATGATGTGGGCCCCAATTTGCAGGATTCGCGATGTTTAGGAGCACGAGCCTTGGACATCCGCTCGTCTCGTTTAGTGATGAGCGGATGTCCAAAGTGGGTATTGGAGTCACCCCGTAAAAAGTGGGTAAAACGTGCTCATTTTTTTAACTTTGGACATAGTGTGCACAGATTTTTAAGTTTGGGGAGAACAGAAGGGACCTGCCAAAAAGTGGGCTTACTAGTCATCTTCTCACACGATAAGCTGATACGCAAATGAAGTTTTCAAACGTGGGTAACCTGCGCAGACATTTTTCAAATGGTGGGTAAGAATGAATCCCCCCAATCCAGATTTGTCTCGGTGCGACGAGAAGTCGACCAGAAGGTCGTGACAGTTATGTCCGTAGGTTTGCAAGAGTGGTCAAATTTGTCCGAAGGTTTCAAAACATCTACTCAAGGCGGGGTAGTTGATCGGTTTTCCCTCGACCATAAGAGCGAATGCTGCGGTTCTTGCGACGCGATGGGCTGTTTGTGTAGTGATAGAAATGCCCACTCGGAAACATTAGGGACTCGTGTACATCTCATGTGTAACACACAAGGGTGATGTGCGCGATAAAAGATGATTTAGGGATTTGGAAAAAAATGAATACCCTTTATTCAGCAATAAGTTCACTTCAATGACAAGTATCGAGTGTGCCGAGCACATATATACAATGCCGAGAATGAGAGTGAGGCATAAGACATGTCATCGGTGTTCAAGCCGTGCGACGCGTGCGAGGGCGTGTCATTGGTGGTGGATTCGAGAAGCTCCGCCAATAATTGAGGCGGCTTTGAGAACATCTCAGTGCTTCTTCATAAAAGTTGACATTCGTCAAGAAGTTGACCGAACAACATTGAAACATCAATATGGTTCCCGACACTTTTGTCGACCATTCTGGAAAGTGGCCAAAGTTGTTCGGAAACTTCTTGAATGGGACATCGGAGGTCAGGGCTGTTGGTCTGAATGGCCTGGGCCGAACAACGGAAGAATCCTGAAGTCGCCACGCGGCGGGCCATGAAGGTAAAAACACAGATGCCCAATCGTGAGTTTTAGGGACTCGCATACGTCAGGGACGTAACATCAATGTTGTGCACAAGGTGTACATCAAATTACATGGTAACATTTTCATTCTCTATGCATAACACGCGAATGCATTGTTTTGTAAGGTGTTCATTCATGGATATGATTTTTTTTCATGACAGTATCTATATTGAAGCCAAGTTTATGTCAAAATCCGTATCAATAGCCATATCCAAACATAAACACAAACCCATATTTATCACCGTATCCATGACCATGCGCATGATGGCTGATAACAATAAGCCTTGGTACATTTAAAAGCATTGATTGTCAGGGTTGACATCTCACCCCCTTTTCTCTCCTGTGCTTCACCCCTTTTTTCGGTTCAGCGGTTCACGGAAGTAAGGAGGCTCAAGCCGTGAAGGAGAAATTCTGCCCGAAAATGTCACGACTCGCTCACGACACTACGCTCTTGAGGTTCGATACCTAAATTTACACATGGGCTAGTTGGTTCACACATTTTTTCCATGGCCTTCTTTCTCCCTTGGGATACCCTTGGGCCCCGCTAGTCGAAAGTATAGGGATGTTTTGCGTGCCTAAAAGACGATCCGCTACTTGAAAAAAAAACCGTGCACCGTAAAGCGCCCTCAATGGGATTGATGTGTAACCCAATGTTAGACCCTCCACTCGCTTCACCATCCTTGATCGGTGGCATCCGCCGCTAATGGAGCGAAGCAAGGAGGGGCATGCATTGTTGCGTCAAGCGGAACGTAGGTGGTTCACGGGGATGAGGTGCGGGACAAAAGACAATTCAGGTGTTGAGACGAATTGATGGTTGCATCAAGCAATAATTGAACTTCAACGACAAGCCTCAAGTGCGTTGAGCACACATATACAATGCCAAGAATGAGAATGAGGTATAGTTTGGGTCTTCAGCAATTGAGCTGAGCGACGCGTGCGAGGTGGTGCCATTAGTACAGGATCTGAGAAGCTTCGCCGAGAAGTCCGGGGGCTTCAAGGATATCATGATGCTTCTTTACAAAGTTGTAGCAGCGTCATGAAGTCGACCGAATCATATTGAAACACTGATATGGTTCACAACACTTCTGTCGACCATTTTGGAATGTGGTCGAAGTAGGAAAAAAATCCCTGCATGAAATTTCACAGGTCAGGCAGCTTGCAAAAATGCTCTTGGTTGAGGGTATAAGAATTGTGAATTCTTCGCGCGGTGGGCTATAAATGTAATGGCAAGAATGCCCACGTGCAATCTTGAAGGACTTGTGTACGTTGAAGACGTAACACTTCCTCCCCCTTCTGGTCTTGACGCCCATGCGCGCTAGCAGACGTAGCCTGGTGACAGAACAAGTAGCCATTGATCAGATGATCAATGTCTTGGATGTTGTTGTACGGTTGCCTTGTCATTACATGTGGAGTGGTAGCCATGCCTCTGGGCCAAGTACTCAATTGTTTTCCACTACGTCAATGTCTGAGGATATCTTCAACCACGTGTTCCGTATCCTCGTCCTCTTGTATAGGAGGTGGAGGTGCGACATCTATATAGAGTTAGTTCATACTAGGATCCCGGTAGTGCTTGAGCTTGTTGATGTGGAAAACATGGTGGATTGCAATGTTGTTAAGCACTCGAAGGCAAATGAAAACTGGGATTTCCATCCAAAGAAGTACATCAAGCATCAAATCGGTTTGCTCAATTTGTTCACTAGTCGTGATTTGAATGCCGTAGCATGTCATTAGTGAGCCCCCAAAAAGGCTGGTTAAGCGGCCGTCTCTGTGGCTGATGATGGTACATGGCACTTCGTGCAGCCGCACAATCTGGGTTAGAGATAGCTGCGCTGTTCCTTCAGCGATAACAATGGTCGTTATTGGGATGAAACGCAATACTTTAGATCATTTGTCCACAATGACAAGTATGGAATCATAACCCCTGTGGGTGGCGGGTTGTCCCGTCACAAAGCCCATGCTGATGTTTGCTCACGGTTCCGCCGGCACTATTAGTGGTTGAAGTAGACCAGGTGGCCGCGTGCGACACGGCTGTGACAGGTATCGCACGACTTGTAGAATGCCGTTGCGTTGGTTAGCATCTTGTCCCAGCAAGAGTACTTGACCAACTTCTTGAACGTCTTGTGGTTGCCAAAGTGTCCACCTCAACCTGTGTCGTGGCACTCCAATAGCATTTTCCGCGATTCCTTGTGTGGAGGAACGATGACCTGGCGATTGAATCGCTGTCGCCCGTAGGGGTCGTCAAACCAAAACATGGTTTTGTGGTACCCATCAAACTCCTCCTGACCCTTTCCAAACAACCTCATGAGGTACGGTCTCGTTTGACAAGCACCGTACTGATCTCATCCATTAAATCTGGCCGTTGAGAGAGACGATACTTAATCTCGTAGTCAAAGTTGGACTCAAGGAACTCCAACCATCATGATATTTGATGACTTAGATTTTGCTGGTTCTTGAGATATTTGAGGGTGTGACGATTGGTGCGGATGATGCATCACCGGTATTCCAAATAGCACCATCACGTCTTGAATGTGTGCATGATTTTGGGCATCTATTATTTTTTCCTACTCGTAGTGATGTTTCGGTTCCAATGATTTTCGTGTAATATTCACGATCAGATAGTCTCAACTGCCGTTGTTTTGGAGGAGAATGTCTCCGATGGCTCGATTGGATACATTGGTGGCCATTATGTAGTCCACCATTGGATCCACCAAGTGCAAGGCTAGGGCCTACATCAATTCATTCACTCTTTGTAAAATATCAAGAACTTTCTCAAGATGTCCATTGTGCTCCTTCGGAATGTATCTCTACACCAGGATGTCATAGAGGTAGACATCGATTAAGTCGTCAAGGTACGCACAAAAAAACAAGGTTCATCACCGCCATAAATGTTGCGGGGGTATTCGTGATTCCAAACGGCATGAACTTGATCTTGAAGTACAACCATCTCACATAGGATGCTATCTTCTTGACATCTTTATCACATATGCAGTTCTCTTGATAGCTGTTGCGTAGGTCAATTTTGCTTAAGATTCGGATACCACGGAGTTGTTCAAATAGTTCACCTTCTCGCAGGAGGGGGTAGCATTTGTGTATGGTGATGTCATTCAATGGTTGGAATTCCACATACATCTGCATCTCACTTGTTTTCCTTTTCATGAAAAGCATGGGTGTTGCATAGGGTGACATAGAGGGTCAGCACAATCTTGCCTAAGCATCTGGTTCAGCTAGTTCGTGAGCTAGGTCAGCTCGTGATCGCTCATCCTATTGGTCCCCTTCACCGTCGACCTGCTGCCTAGTTTTAGGTCTATTTGGTGGTTGATGTTTTGTTGCGATGCTAGCTCTCTAGGTGGTTCACTGAGAAAACCCCCTTCTCCTCGATGAGCCCCGCAAACTCCAGTGGTACCGCTTAAAACTTCTCAGGTGTTCAGGTCTTTGGTGTTGCTTTGGCCGCTACAATTTATTCTTCTTCTCCTGGTTCCATGTGGACTAGCCACGCTTGGAATCCACACTTCAGGTAATGTGTAGCCATATCTAGAGATACTGGTTGGTGGCTTCTGGCTGCCGCAACTTCCTCTGCTGATTCCACCTCTTTAGTTTTCCAAAACCGCTCCTACGTTGTTGGTCGCTCAATCAGAGGCAGGTATCGCTTTCTGTCACTAACACACACTACTCCCCTGCTCCAATCAATCTATGGATTGTGCCTTCATTACAGATCTCACCCAAGGATTATTTTGTGGTTGCTCATTTGACAAGTACTACAAAATCTTATGTCATGCACATCTACGGTTTGCAACAGGAGTGGTTCACAAAGTCAACAAGTTTGAAACCGTACGTCAACGGTTTTTCCTTCAAACACTCCCAATTTTGTCTGCAAACCCACGTTTCAGTCCGCATCATTACTAACAAAACCGTAAGTAGCTCCTCTATCCAAAAATATTCGCATTGATATGCAACTTTAACAACCCATTCGTTGCACTTGTAGTAAAGTTACGTGCTAATTGTCCTCATACTCCTCCCCAAACTCTGAGATATTAGAAACCATCGTCTAAAGGGATGTGAGCCACTCGGATGGGCGATTGGTTGGCACAGTTTGACCGGACAGGATCCTCCCTGTCTTCCCCTGCGCTTTACCAGTTCCTGACTCTTTACTCTTTTCATGTGGCTTCTCCCCCTTTTGGCTTGTTGATGTCGCTTTCGAGATTCATGCGAGATACGACCATGTTTTTTGCAAGTCCAGTAGAGCTGTCGACCACGCTGATCAATGGTATCAGTCTCCATCAGAGGCAAGGTTTCATCCGACTACCAATCATCTCTGCCACTGTAAGGATTGTAACACTGGGGTTGCCAACCGTTGGAATTTTACATCCGTGCGTTATAGTCGGTATTGTCAATGCGTTCGGATGCTATAATCATTTGTAGAAGGTTGTCTTGGATTCAAAACATGGAAATTGCTCGTTGAATTTCTTGCTTGAGACTGTTGTTGTAGTTGAATCACAATTCATTGGGAGCGAGGTCACTGCCGATGATGGTTTTGTGGAAACTCCAAGTGTACTCCGCCAGGATGGACTACTGACGCAGATGTTGGAGTCCATACCATGCGCCAGACTTCTCGTTCACCTTTCTAAAGCGAGTGTAGCACGTGCAAAGTCGCTCCATGTTTCTGGTGGACTGACAAAATCACTTCACGTCGGACTTGTCTACTGGAGAGGTACTATGCCTACAGTAAACAATATGAGAGTGGTTGCTAGAGCTGTTGCTCTAGCTCCACCGGTCTCCTAATGTTGTTGCATTGCCTTTATATCAGACCACCAATTCACAGTTATGCCATGCAAAAGCGAGGGTGTGAGGTCAACCTAATTCTTCTTATTGTTAACCCAAGTAGCGGTGACATACACCTCCAGACTTGTCAGCCACATCCTGACCGTCGGTCCCTTGGAGTTTTTGGGATCAAACAACCTGGGACATGCCGGTCAAATGTGGGTTTCACTCGAGAGTTATAAATTTGTCTTGGTGAGCATTGCTTCATGCACACGAGAGATTTGGAGCTCCTCCATCACCACATTGAGCTGTTGGAGTAGATGGGTGTTGAGGCTCTCGAGTTCCAATTATTTATAGGAGAGGTCTTTGTTGATTTGCGCTTGTCGGCCGGTGCCTCCCATTATGCCAGATGGTGTCCAAACAGGTTGCGGCATGGTTACGGGATGAGGGTTTGCCGAGCCCGAAGGGTCCGTTATCGGACTGGTCGTCGGGTTTGTCGGTACTGAACCATTCAACGTAAACGTTGTCATTGCCACCTGGTTCAGCTTGAGAGCATCGTTGTTCGTGTTTTGCTGATCCACCATCCCCGGAGTACTCACAAGGCACTGTTGCTCATTTCCAAGTACACTTTCTCTGTTCACTTTTCTTTTCACAAAGCCTGGTTTTTTTTTTTACAGTGGAGATGAGCCGAGGACTCATGCGAGGTTGTCACAAGGCAGTTAATACTTCGGTTTCCCCTCTAGCATCATTGTGCTCTAATACCAAGAGTTAGGCCGAGCAAAACGTAGGCGGATCTCAAGGATGAGGTGTAGGATAGAAGACAATTCAGGTGTTTAGGATGTGGATAGTTTGTATTGAGTAGCCATCGTACTTCAATGACACGAGTCGTGTATGCCAAGCATGTTTATATACCGCCAAGAATGAGAATGAGGCATGAGTTGGGTTTTCGGCCTTCGAGCCGAGCCATGCGTGCGAGGTCGCACCATGAGTGGTGGATTTGAGAAGCTTCACCAAGAAGTTAGGGTGCTTCCACAATATCGCGATGCTTCTTTCTAAGAGCCAAACATCATAAAAAGTTAAACCAACCAGTGTCAAAACATCGGCATGGTTTACGATACTTCTGTTGACCATTCTCGAAGGTGGTCGAAGCTGTCACAAACGTCTGGAATGGAACACTGGAGGTCGGGGAAGTTGTCTAAAGTGCCCTCGGCCGACGGCGCAGAAATCATGAAGTGGTCGCGCGGTGGGAGATGAATAGAATTACAGAGATACCCACGCGCAATTCTTGGGGACTTGTGTATGTCATGGACGTAACATGTATCACCCCCCTTATGATCCTTGCTCCCATGCAAGAATTGCAAGGAGGCAATTACCCATTTCTTTCTCATGTGAACATTTTGCATTATGTAGGGGTTTCAATAAAGTCCTATATCATGCCAACGGATTGCATGTAAAAGAAAAACAAGGGGAAATCCCTCCCTTACAATCAAACAAAGACGCCCTTATTTTTTTTTTTTTTTAATACATTAGCCCTCCAATTCACCTCCAGAACCCAGGCCAAAACCTACCCCAAACTACACGTCGTGTTTTTGGGTTTTTGTTTTACGTGGGCCGCTTGTTGCGCCGAGCATAACTCATATAGTTCACAGGGATGATGTGTGGGACAGTAAATGATTTGAGGAAGTGGGGGAAACGGATGATTTGTATGAATCAGTAGGTGTACTTTTATGACAAGTGTTGAGCAAGTCTAGCACATACATAGAATGACAAGAAAAGAAATGAGGCATATGTTTGATCCATGGCGCTTAGGTCGAGTGACAAATGCAAGGTTGTGATGTGAGTGGATCCTTCTGTATGTTGTATTGTGGAATCTGGGGGCTTTGAAGATATCGAGATGTTATCTTTGTAGATTTCAAGTTCCATCACGAAGTATACTGAACGATATCAAAACATCGATATGTTTTGTGACACTTCTATCAACTATTCTGGAAGGTGGTAAAAGTTGTTGACATCTTCTGGAACAAAACAGTGGCGGTCGGGGCAGGTGGCCAATACTTCCTTTTACGATTGGCATAAAACCCCTGAGGTCGTCATGCCACTGGCCATGGGTGGAATGACAAAACTACACAATCACAAAGTTCAAGGACTCGTGTACGTCTAGGACGTAACACTTCTCCCCCATTTAGCCGTGAGATCCCGGCGTGTTAAGAAATTTAGGCTGGTGACGGTGATGGTAGCTGTCAATGAAGTGATCGACATATTCTAGTTTTCGTATGCGGTGTCATAGCCATGCCACTTGAACAGATAGTTCAGTGTTTCTCCATGGCTTCAACGTCTGTGAATGTCTTCAACCACGTACTCTGTATCCATGTCCACTTCAACAGGAGGTGGTGGTGCAACGTCTTTGTCGAGAAGTTCACACTGGGGTTCTTGTAGTACTTGAGCTTACTGATGTGGAAGAAAAGGTGGATCACCGTGTCATCGGCAACACGAAGTTGTGCGACGACTTGGATTTGCATCCACTTGATTTCAAACGGTCCCAACCAGTGGAATCTTGTCTTTGCAAATCCTCGTCCTTGGAAATTGATGTTTGTCAAGCTGAGAAGTACGCCATCATCAACTCTAAACATGCCATCACTACAATTTCGGTCGGCTGCTTGCTTCATAGGTTCTTGTGTCTTCACAAGCGTCAATTACATTTCCTCCCAGACGCTCAATAAATCCCTACAGTGAATATCAATAACAAGAATGTTTTTCTGATTGTGTAATCCTGCCAGTGTGGGAGGACTGATGCCAAAGACCACTTCAAATGATGTTTGACCTGTTGCGGTTGAAGCGGGGGAGTTGTACGCGAGTCTGGCGGCTGGTAGCTTTGCTGCTCAATTGGTGATGTGCGGCTCGTATCATGTGGAAAGAAGCTTTTTGAGCACCTGATTGGCCTGCTCTGTTTGTATGTCGGTTTGGGGATGGAACGCTGTTGATAGTTGGATCCAAATGCTATAATGTGTCATCAATTTGTGCCCAAAACAGATAGTAAAGCGGCTGTCTCTATCGTTCATGATGATACATGTTGCACTATCCAACCATACGATCTGGTTAGAAATAGCTCCGCTGTTCTTGCGGTGACTGGTTGTCGTCGGGAAGAAGTGCGACATTTTAGAAAACATGTCCATTGGCACGAGGATGGCATCGTATCCTTTGGGAGTGGCGGGCAGTCCCGTAACAAAGTCCATGCATGTCGAAACACGGATCCGTTGGCACAGATGGTGGTTGAAGTAGACCGGATAGCCTTGTGCAATGAGGGTTTTTGTCTCTGATTGGTGTCACATGGTTTGCCAAAGGCTGGCACGTCGGTCTATATTCTTTCCAACCAAGAGTACTTTGCTAGCTTCTTGAGCTTCTTGTCCTGACCAAAGTGCCCACCTGGACCGGTGTCGTGTCATTCATTTAATGACATCCTTCATACCTCCTCATTCGATGGGACGATGACCCTACGGATAATTTGCTGTTACCGATAGGAGTTGTCGAACCAATCTTTTTTTTTCATACTACACAACTCCTCACAACCCCTAGTGTACATCCTTGTGAGATACGAGTTTGATTTGGCGAGTAGCACGTTAATCCCAGACATTAGATTTGGTCATGAACTCAGGGCATCTACCAGATGAGTTTTTCCAGGTCGGTACTCGATGGTGTATTCAAAGTTGTACTCAAGGAACTACATCCATTGAGTTTATCAACAGCTAAGCTTGGACAAAGTTTTCAGGTATGTGAGTGCGCCATGGTCAGCACAGACAATGAATCATCCGTATTCCAAGTAGCACTGCCATGTCTTCAACGCATGCAAATTTACGAGCATCTCTTTTTTTTTCACCGCGTAGTTGATTTCTGATCCACACAATCATATCAACCTATACGCGACCGGTTGTTCTCTACCGTCGTTTTCTTAGAGGAGAACGGTTACGATGCCTGGATTGGATGCGTCGGTGGCCATGATGTAGTCCACCGTTGGATTTTCCAATCGTGACATCGGGATAAGCGTATTTCTCAGATAACGTTTTTTTTGTTGTCCTCTTGATTCCATTCTATGGTTTTACCATTGAGATCGGAGAGAGGCGTTGACACTCAAGCATATTCCTGTATGAATTGATTGTAGTAGTTGCAGAAGCCAATAGAAACTTGTACGTCCTAATTTTTTTTGGATGTTGGTCATTGAGCAACCGCCCCCATCTTTTTGGGGTCCATTGTGATCTATTTGTCTCCGATGATGTGGCCCAAAAGCTCCATGAGGTAGTCAAAACCGTCAAAGTGTTATGGAATGGAACACCGGAGGTAGGGGCAGGTGACTGAAATACCCTCAGCCGTTTGCCGTAAAAATCCAGAGGTAATTGTGCGGTGGGCCTTGACTGTAATGAAAACGGTTCTCACTTGCAATGTGTAGGGACTCGTGAACGTCAGGGATGTAACACTCCTGATGGGCCCCATGACAGCAGGGCCTAACGAGTTCTCTTTCAACACATGCAGAGTCTCGGTTCCCCAATGTAATGTAACCCACATGCAATCCCATCGTCGAATATTCACAAACGCCTTAAAAGAGGGGTTTGTGATTGTCCACATCGAGGTGTCAACATGGCATCCTATGCTACACTATCATGCTACTTTTTCTAGGTTTTTTCTTGGTAAAATGTCACTATTCTCAAGACAGCGTGCATGAGAGTCTTAGAATCCTTTTATTCAGGGAAGTGTTGCTTTTCTCATAGTCGTCAGATAGGAAATTCACACTTCAATCTTTTGTGGATATTCCCGACATGTACAGGGATAACTTGTGTTTAGCAGTAACTTTGCTTCAAGTGTCGGACAATTCTAGCGCATACATAGCATGGCAAGAAAACCAACAAATTCTATGTTTGGTCGTGGGTGCTCAAGTTGAACAGCGTGTGTGACGTCATGTTGTGAGTGGTAGCTTTTGAGATAATCCAACAAAAGTCCAGGAATTTAGAGACAACCGAGGTACATGTTTATACAAGCCTAACATTGTGAACGAGTCGACTAAACAATGTGGAAAACATTGATACAGTTTGTGAGACTTTTGTCAACACTTCCAAGAAGTGGTCAAATGTCTCAAAACCTTCAGAAGTGGAACACCGAAGGCTAAGACATGTGGCCAAGATGCCCCTTGGCCGAACAGTGTAGAAACCTGAGGTTGGTGAGCAGACGACCGTGAATGCAAGGACAAAACTGCTCACTCACAAATTCTAGGGACTCGTGTAAGTCTGGGATCTAACATGAACGTGATGGTGTGACACCACCTATAGCACGAGTGTTTGGGGGGTTCTCCCATGAGTGATGCGTCGTATGCGTATAGAATTCCCTATGCTTTGAGAGTGTGAATTCATGTCCTTAAAATCATTGGCCACCTCCCATCAACCTCATAACTTTTATGGCGTTCTGCTGAGGGAATTTTGGCCACATGCCCCGACCTCCAGTGTTCTACTTTTGAATGTTGTGACACATTTGACCACTTTCCAAAAGTTGGACAGAACTGTTGGAAACCCTCTTGATGTTTTGATACTACTCACTTGACTTCTCAACTGTGCTATAACTTTATGAAACCGTGCTTGGATATTCAAGAAACCCTCCAAATTCTGGATGGCGTTTCTTGAAGCGACCACTCACGACACGCCGTTGTACGTGTCACTAAAACTGGAGTGCCCAAGACCCAACATATGCCTCATTGTGTTTCTCACTACTGCATACATGCACTCAATTTCATGGATACCTGTTATCAATGTACATGTACTTCAAAATACAAGTTACCCAATTTTTTTACTCCCTTGAACCATCTTCTGCTCTGCCCCTCATCACTGTAAACCACCCACTTTCCGCTCGACAAAACACTTTGTATCAGAGCACAGTGGCAGGGGGGGGGGGGGGGA
>SZWC01016635.1:29578-41413 GCA_023375785.1 Penium margaritaceum | reverse complement strand
GGGGGGGGGGGGGGGGGGGGGAGACAACCAACCCATTGATTGCAAGGTAACAATCTCACTCAAGTCTTCAGTGTATCTCTACCATTCAGAAGTTTACAGTTTACCTTGAGACAACAACGATGAATGGAGCAAGTGCACCCGGCAACGAGTAACAGTAACCGACATCGACTCCAACAATGGAGGACCAGCAATACACGATCAACGACCTTCTCCCGGTGAACCAGGCAACATGGGCCACCTTGGTGGCAAATTGTGTAGCACCAATGATCCCAACGGCTAACCTAGCAATGGAACCCCCGAGCTCGGCCAACCCTTCACCCCCACCGCTGCCCATGAAGTTGACACTTTGCATGATGGGATGCACCACCCAACATACTCATATGAGCAACGATCTGTGTCAGAAGCGCTCATGATTCACAAGCCCTAATACCCATCGGCTCCAAAAACTACGCCACAACAAAGGAGCTTCAAGATGCATGTGTGCAGGAAGTAGTACTTGTCAAGATAAACACTCAACTCTCAAGGGAGCCCAAAATTTGACCAGCATTTGAAATGTCGTTTGATCCTATAAAATCCAAAGGACCGGAGATGAAGACATGGCTGAGAATTTTAAAGGCATGCTTCACCGCTACTGGGGTCAACAACAATAAATAGATATTTGACCTCGTGGCCTTACTCTTGCGTGGCACAGCTTTGGGTTAGTGGTCCAATCTAAAGACCATTCAACGGTAGCAGGAGATCGGCAGAGCTAGATCGATGGCTCGTGCGATCCCTCTCACATCATTGACCACACATGTTCTGCCACTCGATCAGATCCATCCAACGTGGTACGAGTAATTGAATCCACCAAAGGCATGAGGGACTTTGTGTGCCACACTCACACGCTTTAGAAACACAAGAAGACAGTAAGTTCTATGGTACAAACTCCAACATCTACATCAAGAGTCTATTATGGCAAAATGCACACAATTTTTCCATTATATCATCACCGCCAGTGACCTCGTCCCCAAACAACTCAGTTTCTACTGTGAAAACATTTTCAAGAATAGCATTAGGCAAGCAATCGCCATGTTTGGTATCCAAGATGACCTTCCGCAAACGATCATAGGAGCCGACCACATCAACAGTGCTTAGTGTAATACTATAACATAGGAATCCAGTGTTTGTCGATCCCGAGGCCATGGTTCATATTGTGGTAGAGGGATGTCGCAGTCGTTGGAGACCTTGTCAATGATGGAGATTTATGCCATCAATCAACACGATCAACAGTTGTGCTGGACTGTGGAAAGTGAGGCCACATCTCATGTGACTATCATGAACGGAATCAATAGGCCAATATGGGGGGAAGTCATAGTGGAAACATGAGGAATTGGGAAACGACAAAGGACAAAAGTAGACAACTAAACTCCTTGCTGGTCAATAAGTATTGCACTGACCAATCTCCCATCTTAACAGCTCGCACCGTTGGAGAAGAGGGTCTCAGAGATAACAAAATTTGACTAGGGATATGAGGATGACCAACCCGCGATAGTGTAGTCACTAAGATAACCGTGAGATTATAGACATCGCAAAACTTTTGTCTGCTCACAGAAGGGGGTGGTGGCTCTCTATCACACTTTTGTTCAATGCTTGGTCATCCACACACATCTCTACCTTATCTGAATTTTTGTACGTACAAGTGCAACATAGGTTGTCATAGATGGTTCGACAAACCCCTAACAGAGCATCTCATCCAAGATGTTTTGAGTTCGGAAAGCTCGATATCACTCATATGATAGACCCCTGTCTTTGTTTGTCTCCTTTCCAGCTTCAGGTCTATTTGGTAAATGACACTTTGTTGAGGAGGTAACTCTCAGTGCGTTGGTCACCAAAACCTCTTCAAACTCCTTAACGAGGGTGCAACCCCCTTTGGAATAGCTGAAAACATGTTGGGTGTTGAGGGCAATGTGTTTTATTCTACTTCTACAGTATTTTCTTCTTCCCTTGCTTCCACATAGAGTAACCACGCTTGTGCTCCATGCCGCAGACATCTATTGGCCACGTCCAGCAATATTGGCTGGTGGTTTGCGGATGCTGTAACTTCCCTTGTTACTTCTACCTCTGTTGCTTTCGTAATCGCGGCTGCGGCATGGGTCTCTCAATCAGAGGTAGGTGTCTGTTATGCCATTTATGCAAACGTAGACTACTGTGCATTTCAACTCTGCCTGCAGATTGTGCTGGTAGATGAGATCTCGCGCGAGGATGGTTTTTGTAGTCGCTCATTAGACAATTTATCACGGCTGCTGTGCTGTGCATGTATCAGATTTGTACTTTGGGCCATTCGCAAAATTGCCAAACTCAAAACATACTTAGATGAGATGCTCTATTAGGGGTTCGTCGAACCATCTATGTCAACCTATGTTGCACTTGTACGTACAAAAAGTCAGATAAGGTAGAGATGTGTGTGGATGACCAAGCATTGAACAAAAGTGCGATAGAGAGCCACGACCCCCTTCTGTGAGCAGATAAAAGTTTTGACAAACTCTATGGGATGAGGACTCCCACAAAGGTTGGCCTACTCAACGACTATCTAATGATTACGTCAAGAAGGTGTTCTACGGTAGGCACGGGTACTTCAAGTCCACAATTCTGTCGTGTGGACTCACCAATACTCTTGGAATATTTATGAAGATGTTAAACATTTGTTGAATGCACCTTGACAACTTTTTCGTCATGTACCTTGACAAAGTATTGGTGTACAGCTGCATTGTGGAGGAGCACAATGCCGGCACACCTCCCCCTGTTGCGCATCCACCCCTCTGGCACCTCCATGTAGACTTCCTTGTCCAGGTTGCCATTGAGGAATGCAGTTTGGACGTCCATTTGGTTGATTTCATAGTCGCGTGCCGCTGCCATCAAGAGGATTGTGCAGATGGAGGCACACTTGGCCACTGGTACAAAGGTCTCGTTGTAGTGCTCCCCTTTTCTCTGGGAATACCCTTTTGCCACCAGCCGCGCCTTGTATTGCTCCACCTCCCCCTCCTTTATGAGATTCTACCGGAAGATACACTTGGAGCCGATAGTTTTTGCGCCCTCCGGCTGGTCAACCAGCTCCCAAGTGCAGTTCTCCTTGTGGGAGGCAAGCTCAGATTTTATTTCTCCCTCCCCCCTCAGCCCCATCCTTTTTCTACAGTGCCTCCTTCACAGACCGAGGCTCCTCTTGCGTGAAGAAGGCTTGTGCAAACCCAGTCCAAATGCCCTTGTCGGCATCATACCTCTTTGTCCTTCTTCGCACGCGGTTGCATATGCGGGGCTGTTGAGGTAGTTTTTGTTGTTGCAGTCCCTTTTTGGCGCCATCCTCTCCAAGCACGTGCTCCCCCTCTCTTGGAGACCTTGGAGACATTGGTCGACTCCCAGCCTCCACGTCCATCTCTGGTGTTTCGAATTCCTCATCCGAACTGGCCGGAATAAAGTCTGCCGCTCGCCCATCCCTTGGGCGATCCTCTCGGGTTGGTGCTGATGCAAGGACGCCACCCTCATTCACATCCTCCGGAGTCTCCCCCTCAAGGAGTGGCATCCACTCCCCCCCTCTTGGAGAGACTTACCTCCTTGTCTGTCCAACGGCTTTTCTCGTCGAACATGACATCGCGACTCCACACAATTTGTTGCTTCCTTGGGTCAAAGAGCCGGTACACCTTGCTTCCGCTTTCATACCCAAGGAAATTACATCAGTGCATTCATGGGTCTATCTTGCTCCGTCCCTTATGTGCCTGTACCGCTGCATGTGCAACACAACCAAACGTGTGGAGGTAATCCACTGTCGGCTTCCTCCCACTCCACACCTCTTGTGGCGTCTTCCACACCTTGCTCTCCTTGTCCTTCAGCGGATTGGTTGGCGTGGGATTCATCATGTACGACGCTGTCCATACTGCCTCTGCCCAATACCGTTGTGCAAGGTTGGCGTCGCTCAACATGGAACGCACTGTGTTAAGGATTGTGCAATTTGCTCCCTCTGTGATGCCATACTATTGCAGGGAGTGTGGAGTTGTTTTCTACCACTTGATCCCCTTCCTCTTCATCCACCCAAGGCAGCCCGCATATTCACCACCGTTGTCAATTCGGAATGCCTTCACCTTCAATTCAGTCTACCGCTCCACGTCTGCCACAAACTCCTACATGCACACAAGGACCTCGCTCTTTCACTTTATGAGGTAGAGGTACAACTTGCGACTGTGGTCGTCGATGAAGGTAAGAAATTAGCGAGCTCCACTGATGGAGCTCTCAAGTGGTCCACACACATCTGTGTGTACCACTGCCAACTTTGTCGATGCATGCGTTCCCTTGGCCACAAACAGCTGCCGTGTTGATTTGCCGATGACGCATGTCTCACAAATGGTCTCCTTGGTTCCATCAAGGCCACTGATTTGGAGACCCCGCATCACCTCTCTCTTTTCCATCTCCTTCACCATCGATGGAGAAATATGGCAACGTCGGCGGTGTCACAGGTCCAGGTCTCCTTCATCCTTTGTTGCAAGATTTGTGGCGTTGGACCCCACCTGACTGTTGAGGATCTTTACACATAGCAGGTACAAGTCGTCCTCCCTCTTGGAATGCGCAGTCACCTCGCCTTTACCATCCTTGCGGATGACGACCTCCTTCTTGGTGAAGAGCACCTCAAGTCCCTTGTCGGTAAGGCGGCTGATGGAGAGCAGGTTTGCCCCAAAGTTGGGCATGTGGAGCATGTCGTGGATTGTGCTTGTGACAGGTTTGCTCTCCACAATTGACTCAATGCAGACGTTCCTCTCACCGGCAACCACCTATGTTTTGCCATTGGCCACCGTCATACGTCTCTCCTAGGCGTCGTAGGTGAAAAATACCGCCTTGTTTCATTAGGTGTGGTGGCCTGGTCCGGAGTCAATGACGACAACTCCCGGGTCCTTCAAGTTGGTGGAGTTGTACGCCATGAGGGCCTGCTCGTCTTTCTTCCTGCCCCGCTGCGACCGATCTGGCTTCTGCGCGCATAGTGGTCCTCCTTGCCGCAGTTGAAGCACTCTTCCTTCTTTTCACCCTTCTTGGTTCCCTTCTTGGCTCCCTTCCACTTGTCGCCTCGGCCTCCACTATGAGGGTGAACTATGTAAGCAGAACTTGATGCCGCTGCACTCTCTCGAACGCCACATCACATCCACTCATTGCGCACGTACTCAACAACCTTCAAGTACTTCTGCTTGTCATAAGGCCAGCTACCAATGACTATGATAATGGGACTCCAACAGTCTGGCAAGGCCAGAAGGAGGATCATAGCTTGTACCTGAGAGTTGACTTCCCAACCAGAGGCCACGCACTCCGATGCGAGTGACTGAATCTGCTGTATGATCTCCATGATGTTGTCACCTTCACTGGCTCGCAGGGTGACAAGCCATTTGAAGATGAAGAGCTAATTGGCAGTGTTTCTCGACTGGTAGATGGAACAGAGTCTTGACCAAATTGTGGCTGGCACAACTCGGACACAAGAAGCGCCAAAACCTTTTTGTTGCGCTTCATGTATGCTTCCTTCACCTTAGCCATCGCAGTCTTTGGCGGAGTAGTCTCATCACCCTTCACAAGCTCAAGCAGCCCCTTGTCGTCGAGGAAGACCTCAAACTACCACCTCCATAAGGAAAAGTCTATCCCATCAAACCTAAGGACAATGGGATTGCTCTCTTGCTCGTTGGTGGCCATGTCTCGATCTAGGAAATGTGAACACAAGCTGGCTTGGGACCCCTTAACGGCATGGACCCATAACCCTTTGTTGGCCTGAGGGTGAATGTGCACCGTGGAGGATCCCTAGCAGTGGCTGGTTCACACCACCAACTGTTTTTGGAGAGACTAAAGCTATGGAGGTAATTGGTTCCGAGGATGGCAGAAAACTGGTCAGATAGTGAGGCAATAGTTTTGGCCTCAATTGACTGACAATGAACTATTGATCAAGGCTCAAAAGTAGTGGCATTTTATAGCCACTAATCTAAGCTTTCCAGAACACCAAAGCATGCCAGATTTGAAGCTTCTTAGCAGATTTTATGACTTCTAGAGTGTCCCTTGGTAGGCTGTCCCTTTTCCCACTTAGGAAGGCATCCCTTCCCTCCTCTAGAAGCTTCTGCCCCTTCCTAGATTCCTCAGCTTGTTTCTAGTAGGATGGAAGATGTCCAGAAGACCAAGAAACCTCTAGATGTCTTGTAGAAAAAGTCACCCCTTCTAGAAGGTGTGCCACCTTCCTAGACCTTACCCTAGCCTTCTAGAAACTTAAGGAGGAACTCTAAAGGTTGAGCTAGCTTCCTGGCACCTATTTTTTACCCCCCTTGAGGCAGGGCAGAAGTTTATCTTGTGGGATTTTAAGCCAGGCCCCTGCCTCTAGAGGTGGACACCATTAACCACTAAGCCACTAAGGCTTGTCTTTTTGGTGTTCCTTCTTTGAGTCACTCCTGCCATGGTGAGGAGCATCTCTCCAACATTGACGACGACAATTCACTTGCCATGTCATCGTACCACAAAATGAGAAGTTTTGACAAATGACACAGGAGGAATGCCACAACACAAGACAAGATGGACACTCCAACAAAGACAATTCTTTCAAGAAGCAAGCAAAGTATTACTCGTGGGATTGGATGCAAATCAACGTAGCAGAATTTTGCATATTATACGACATTCGTTACCGCCAGACTTCGTGTAACATCTCACCACACGAGATGTTACACCATGTCCCTGTTTTGACGGAGTCGTGGGTAAAAATCAGCATGGACTTCGTGACATAGCTACGTATCACTCTGGAGGGCTATGAAACCATTGTCGTGGTGGTGGGCCAGTATTCCAAAATGTCGCACTTAATTTCAACAACGGCCACCGTCACTGTAAAGGAATCAACATATCCGTTTCCAACTTAGATCATGCGTTTACATAGTGTTCCATGTGACATCACTAGCGATAGAGATGGTCGCTTCAAAAGCCGCCTTTGGCGTGAACTAATGACACATTATGGCACTCGGATCAAACCATAAATGGCATTCCATCCCAAGATCAATGAGAAAACCAGGCAGACCAATCACATGCTTAAACAACTCCTCTGCAATTTATTCAAGCCCCATGACACTGAATGGATAGCAAAACTGTCGACCACCAAACTCGCATACAACTCTTTAACATCCACCACAATGAGTGAAATCTTGTTTGTGGCGGTTCATGGAAAAAGTCCTGCAAACCCAAAGGCATCCTGAGCCAAAGCAATATTCCCATGGTCAAAATCCAACAATGGGATTTCTAGAGTGTTTGGGAGTAAACATAACAGATTCACAAAAATCAGCCATGAGGCAGTCTTGAAGCCAACATCATAGCAATGACGTGCTCAGCAGTGGCGATTGCATTCTTTTTAGATCAGCAAACATCAAGCTCCACAAACAAGACCCTGCAAAGCTCAAATCTCAATGGGTGGGCCTGTCTGAAATTGAGAAAACCCAAACTCCGATTTTCAGTGACCTTTACCCACCAAAAAACATGGCATTCCACCTACTCTTCCACATTAGGAAACGGAAGCACTACCAAGACCCTAGCGAGAACTTCCCTGAACAAGACATTACTCCTCTGCCTCCATTCAAAGCAGACGGAGAAACAATGTACATGATCTAAGACATCCTTGGACACCAACGCCATAGAAAAATGACCAAGTACCTAGTCAAGTTCCACAACTACAATGTGACGCATAACGACATGGAGCCCTATGCCAACCTTTGAGACGTCCATCGCCTAATTGATGGCTATTATTGGTGTTACTGGCCAACATCTACTAGCATACTGGGATTTCACAGATAAAGAGGAGGCAAAGTGCAACGTAACAGACATACACGAGTTCTTAAACTTTGCACAAAGACATTTCTTTCCTTACATTCATGGCCACCGCACGTCAACCTCCGGATCTTTTCCCCATTTGACAGAGGGTGTTTTGGCTGACTATCCTGACATCAAGTGTTCCACTCTTGACGGTTTTGAGACAGTCTACCTCTGTCGAGAAGGGATGGCAGACATGTCACAAACCATATCGATGTTTCAATACCGTTCGGTCAACTTCTTGACGGCGCTAAACTTCCATAAAACCGCACCTTGATATTCTTGGAATTTTTTCACAACAATCAGTCATGACACGGCATCTCACGTGTCAATCGACTCCAGCACCCAAGACCCAGCATGTGCCTCATTGTCTTTCTTTCCATTGTATATCTGCCCTTGTTGGACACTTGTCGTCAAAACATGCATATTACTGCATACAGAATATCTAAGTGTTCCATCTCCATGAATTGTCTTCTTCTTTGCATCTCATCCCTACGAACTACCCACGCTTTGCTTGGCGTGACGACACCATGTAAACAGAGTTTTGAAATCTCTTACATCTCAGTAAATGGAAAGCCCCCATACCCAAGACCTGTGTGATCCCTTCATTCTCAATGTGGCTCTCCTGATAATCCCTGGCGCTGTCTTAAAGCTTGCAAGATGATATCCATCGCATCAAGCCGACGGCTTGATGGATGAGAGAATTTGCGCATTCAGATCGTTGTCCTCTTTTGACTTTGTGCTCAATTGATGGTGACATAAGGTCACTAGAGGTAGTTGTGTCAAATTATGGCCTCGCTAGATGGCCACTTGGCAGGAGGTCATCTTGATGGATGGCCTAGCTGTATGCAAAAACCGAGGCCGTACAGTTATGAAGATGATGAATTCTGTAAGTTTGTAAGGCCATCATGTGATGATATGAAACCAATCCATGACTACATGGTCATGGACAGATGGACATGAAAATCCTGTTAAAGGCAATCTACTTTGGTGGACATGCTTCTGTTTGGCAGTTGTGTGAGCCGGGGAATGGATGTTAGCTTTACTCCTTAATACATCTCATCACTGAGATGATGACTAAGTTGGATCTGACATGGCTTTGTTAGTCATGGATCCAATGGTGACGAGGAGCACAGCCATAACTCCCGCTGGGCTCGTCCTGTGCCCTGGTGTTGTGTGGTAAAATTGGTCACATAATTGCCACACAAACACTTCTTTTTATTGCATAAAAGGCAGTCACACATGAGAGAGCAAGTTTGAATGAGCAAGAGTGCTAACCAGGAATATCTTTCTTCAGGCATGTGACATCGATCATATGGACACATCATCGTATACATCATTCTACGTACATACACCTAGCACTTCCTACACATGGGTAGGTAATGTAACATGGCCAAAGTGAAGAACGTTCCTCTCTCAGGGCCTCCAACATCCTTCTGACGTTGCCCCTTGGTCTCCTGGCATGACTCCATCATCCGCCCCTATTCTTATCATACCCCGTTATCACTTCGTGTAGCAAGAGGTCCAATCCAACCCTCCCTCCTTGGAAAAGCGAGAGCTGTCTGATGGATATCCCCTTGCTGACTAGCAGCTAGCTGGCAGCTGGCCAGCCCTTGGTGGCCGGATGGCTGTCGGCCGACTCGATGGCCAACGGCCGGTCACGTGATCGGATGGGCATGTTCTGGAGGCCAATCAAGCTAGCCGCTTGATTGGCAGCAAGGAGGTCTTGAGGCCTCAAGGGTAGAGGCTGATGGCCTCAAGCCCTTGTCCTTGTCCTCCCTTCATCAACACACAGATTGAGCAAGATGAGGGGAGAGGACAAGCAAGAATTTGCACGAGAGAAACATGAATGTTGGCGCAAAATCACCAAACATGCCTTGCACACGATAAGTTTGCATCAATAGCTCCAAAACAAAACTAAAACTTGTTTAGTGCAAGCATCAAGTTTTGTACACAAAAACTCATGTGAACTCATGATTCCAAGGTATTGCACCCCTCGTTTAGGACCTAGAATAAGGGTGTACGGCAAAAATCAATAGTGGGCCTGTGTAAACTCAAAACAGTTATGTACCCGGAAAGCAGGTTTGGCCCTCCATCCTTGCACCAGCGATGGCATGGCTGGCGGCCGCCCCTCACCAAAGCAAGGGCTGGCCGGTGGCCAGCCACTTGCCCGCTACTTGGCAGCTGGCCAGCCATCGGCAAACCAGGTGACGTGCTGGATGACCGGCGCCCAGCCAGGTGACTAGTCGGCCACTAGTTGTCCACTCACTGGCCACCGATCGAGCTGGCCACTTGATCAAGCTGGCCATGCCTTTGCAATGCCTAGAGGTCTAAGGCCGGTGGCCTCAAGCCCTCCTCCTCCTCCTCTCCTCCTCACCACACAATGCGAGCAAGACAAGGGGAGAGGGCGAGAGAGAAAGATGTGTGAGAGAGAAAGAGAGGTAAAGGGCTGGTGCAAAATCTTGGAACGTGTCTCGCACACGCAAGTGTTGTGATAGCATGTTAAATGAGCAAGTAAAGTTTCTTCATGTCAAACACTACATTTTTTTTGCAAAAAAATTGTAGTGTTTGACATGAAGAAACTTTGAGGTAGTATCCCCTCATGTTTGAGATCCTGAACATGGGGATACGGTGAAAACAAAAATGGGCCTATGGAGAATCAAAGTATTAAAGTCTCCTTTCAGGAATTGTTGATGATGATTACCCCAAAGGCGACGCGGAGTGGAAAACCTCTATAGTAAGATCCGGATGCATTCTATGAAAACCGAAAAGAGCCTTTGTGCAGGAGCTAGAGTCACAATGACTATAGTGGTTCTCAAAGGAAGACAACGTGATGCCAGTCGGACGATACAAAAAAATGTAATGAGTGTATTAGTATTCATAGGTTTTGATGGATTCCTTCATTGACCAACTAAGATGGATTGACGAGTTGTCCCTGGCTCCATTTCAAGTATAACATTCCATTTCTATTAATGGATAATGATAGTTCAATGTCAGCATATCTCCGTTTGTCATGATATGAGTCGTCCTTATACATTTGTACTGCTTACTCTGACTAGTCAGTCGTGTCCATGCTCTTGCAAATCCTTCATGCAGAGTGAGCTAGCAACAGAGAGTTGTCAAGTAGTGTTCCACCCACCAACAAGAGCAAGACAGTTGATACAACGTCCTTGGTGCTTTGTTCCACCTTGTGTAGTTTCTGTACAACCTCTAGACTTTTCTTGATGGATGGGCCTTAGCCCAATGTGCATGTCTTTGCATTACACATCCACTGTTCAATGCCAAACCTATGCCTGTCTATAGTTGATATGTCTAACTTGACTTTGCATTCATAGATTCATACTGTTCTGCATTTGGATTCCTGTACACCAGTTTATGACCAGAAGACTAGTTTTGGACTGGGAGTTAGGACAAACAGATTGTGTTTTGTGTGCCATACGTCGCACGTTGCAGGAGGTGCTAATCCTACGAGCGTTTCATTTACAATTTCTCTTTGTACACTGAAGGTTTTCGACTCAAGTTTAGTCTTATCTTATGAGACTCTACTCATCTACCCTAGGAAAACCCTTGCTGTTCTTGCACTTGCATTGTGTGCTAGTTCGTTTGTTGGATACATTGTACAACCATGTCAATGACAAAAGAGCTTGGAGGCTTCGAGGCATCTTCTCATGGTATCACAGTAGTGGGTACCTTCACGCGGAACTACGTAGTAGATTCATTTGTGGTGACGACAATGAGATTCACTGCGAAAGCCATGGTCTTGTAAGGCCACTCCATGTCTTTTCAGCCTGTCGTACCAGGTAATAGCAACGGAGATGCCACCAATGTCATTTGGAATGACATCGCCATGCTGCTACCACAAGTGGTCGGTAAGGGTGCACACAGGTTCTTGGAACCGCGATTCCAGAACCGCGGTTCCGGTTCCAGAACCGGAACCGCGGTTCCGGTTCCAATTTTCTGGAACCGTTGTAGAACCGCGGTTCTTGCATCTGCTTTGTGGGG
>SZWC01016635.1:0-26521 GCA_023375785.1 Penium margaritaceum | reverse complement strand
TAAATTCACTACGCCGGATAGCCACAACAGAGTTGGTTGGTGAAGCAGCTGAGGAGTTAGAGGGCCTAAGGTTGTTTGACACCGGTGACGATGATGATGTGATGGAGGTGGGAGTGGGTTTGGGGGGTGGGGATGGTGATGACGATGATGACGATGACGATGGAGAGTAGAGTTGTGATCCATCAGTCAACTGATTTCACATGCATTCTTCTTCCATCTCTTGTGTGCTAGTTTTTGCATTGAACAATGGGAATGATGAATTCAACATATGAACATGGCTAATGCAGAAGGCAACACCAAGTGTGCATGACAAGGGAACCCATGACGAACTGATTGTTTATGAAGTAATGCTTGGTGTTTCCCCATAGTCATGAATCTGTTGTGAAAGTGAGAAATGTGAGCATTGTCAAATGTAAACTTGCTGTCCCTGGGCTTTGTCTAGAGGAAGTGTGCATGTGCGTGTCTTCATGTGTGGAACCGTGAAGAACCGCGGTTCCAGGCAGAACCGCGGTTCCGGAACCGGAACCGCGGTTCCGGTTCCGAGCCGGAACCGGAACCGCGGTTCTGGTTCCAACCTGAGAACCGCGGTTCTGTACCGGTGTGCACCCTTAGTGGTCGGTGGTACCGGCATTAGCAATGTGAGTCACTGTAAGTGCCACAACAATAACACCCTGCGTGAGACCGCGGCTACTGTAAGAGCATGGCATCACTACTTGCCAATGTACCACGATAGCATAACTACAATAGTACCAGCAATACGGAGCATCAGCAATAGCAGATCAAGGGTGGAAGCATGGCATGAACCAGGTGGCAGGAGCCACATACCAGCAACCATGTGCCAGCATTAGTAGGAGTATCGATAGAAATGGTTGGAACGATGTAGTATCAACCATGAAACTAACAAAGTAATATTAACACAATAGCCTTAGAAGCATGGTGGTGATTTAGAGTGTATCATCAATGAGAAACAGCTGTGGTAGTATAGTAACAATGACAACAACAACAGTGGCTACAGCAGTTTAGCAACAATGGTAGTGCTACACCTTCAAGAGAAATATGAGTAGGCATAAAACTATAAAACTATGCAACTACATTTTGTTGCTATGCATGGCTGCCACATGAGACATGGGTACCAACAAAGTTGCATTACCCTACTATGCATTGAATTCGTCAAGTGGCTTTTCATGAATTCGTGAATTGTTGATTTAGATTAGGGTTTCATGAAACTGTTCCATTGAATTCTTCAAGTAGCGTAGCAATGGTCCTTTTGATTTGATGAATGGCCTTGTTTACATCCCTCGTGTCCGTTAAATTTGATGTTGGTCGATCATTAGCAAGTGCGCACACACGGATCTTGTCAAATAGAATTGACTAGGCGCAACGGTCATGGGCGCGGTGGTGAAGATGGCCGTACATACTCATGCAACCCTGGCATGTAAGGTGTTGAGCTATTGTTTCCATGACTTACACAAAAGACACCATGGCCATGGGCAACAGTAGCTATACACCTTTGTCACAAATGCTCTACTACTACACTCCTTCCCCTAGACACCATGGATAGATTTTTTAAGAAGGAAACCGCCAACAAGAGGACTCGGCGTCTACACGAGGCAACTTGTCAGGGTCCTCCTCCATGCCGCGTGCCAATAAGACGTCCCGTTGGAAGTCCACAGAAGGCCACTAAGTTAAGCATGGACAACATGGAGACACCGTGCATGCACATCAAAGAAGTGGATCCGCACCATCGTCCCCCCGTGCTACAAGCAGACGTGTACAACGTTGGGATTTCATGAAGGCAAGACAGACCTTCAACTTGTCTTCGACACCTGGCGTCCACACGCATCCACTTCTTTTCAGCTCTGGCTGCAGGACAACGTCAGATTTGTACACACCATTTACACCCTTACAAGATGCACATCAAACGCATAACTTGCTGACGTGGCCATCATTCTCCCATTCAAGAACAAGTTGGGGGAGCTGTTTTCCATGTGGGGTATGGAGTGAAGTCATGAAGGGGGGACAATGCACATCGGTACGAAAGAACTGAAAAGGGAGGTATGCTCATAGTTCATGGATTCACGGGACCACACCCGCGAGACTGAGCCCGTGGTGAAGAACTCATGGGCTCACTCCAGCTTCACTTATGTCTTTGATCCGGCATTTAGGCATGATGTTTCCCCATATACCCAAAACTGCTTTTCCACGACGGACCATGTGATGAGGAGGATGTTGCATACTAGGTTTTCACATGTTGCCTCCGGTTGCATTTCTCAGTGCGTACAAAAGGGAATTTTCCACATTATTGCTCCACACTTGACTCCTTGACTCTTCAAAAAATTGAAACTTGAATTCATGAGTTATTGTAGTCACTGAACTCTTTGTTTACCACGTCGAAGTGCTTGGTACTGTTTTGACCACAAGTGAAAGAAAGAGATGCACCAAACACCAAGAATGGTGAAGATTTTGTGATGGACCGCTGATTTTGACAAATGCCTTTTTAATGCATTCTAATAGTATGTTGAATTCGATGTGCATACCAAATTTATTGAGTTCCAACTAGGAGAAAATTTTTTTAGCATCAAAATCATTGAGGAATTGGGCACTATGTAGCAGTAGTCATGGTAGTACTATGAGAGGGGTTGTCATGGTAGTGCTATGCGAGGGGTTGACGATGTCATATCCCCATTCATACCACATTGAGTTGCACACAATCCATATAAGGAGATCAAAAGAAGCAAGGAATGATGGGGGGAACAGAAGTTTGAAAGGAGGGTCAGCGTGTTCCGACCATGCTCACATACTCATTCAGTCTTCTTACTTCAGAGCAGTTGTGCCGACGTTACCAGTGGTGACTTGTGCCATGGTTTCTTCATGTTGACCATTAACGGTATAACATCATGGTCATTGTAAGTGAAATATTCTCACCTCAGTCTGTCAATTTGCATGCTAGCTACACCACGCTACTACTTTTTTAAGGGTTTTACAGTTGCTATAACATTGTTGGTATGCGTAAACCTTGATCGTTTCCGCTGACCATGTGTGACGTGTACTGTGATTTAACAAAGTTTTCTACATGTCATGTCATGTTCTGGCCATGGTAAGTGACGTGTACGAGTTTCTGTTTGCCGCAATGCATGGTAGCCATTCTATACCACCGTTTGTTAGATGTCTGTGTAATTGCTAGTCAATGCCTACTATAATTACATAATGATTGCCCTCTATGACCATTTATTGCTCGTGCCATGTTTTGTCAGTGTTGACCACACGCGGTGAAATGTTGTTTTCATCGTTGTTGGCATCTGGCTACTTTGACCTGTTATTTCACATGCTAGCCACACCAAGCCACTAGTTTTTCAAGGAATTTATAGCTCCTAGCCCATGCATACATGCTTGTACTACGATTTTGCCCTTTGACCATTCATGGCATGCTATGACTTGTCAAAGTTGATCACACGTGGTGTTATGCTTTGGTCATGGACAATCATGTTTGCTCACTCTGGCTTATCATTGCGCCTGATAGCCACACCATGCCACTAGTTTTGACGGTTTGATATCTGCTAGCCTGTGTCAGGTATTCCTACACTTTGATTACCCCGGCTAACCCCTCAGACTCGTGTTTCAATTTGTCAAATTAAACCACACGTGGTGTAATGTTGCGGTCGTAGTGAATGATATGTGTCAGCCTTAGCCGGTCATTGTGCAAGACAGCCATGCTATGCCAGTAGTTAACGAGAGTTATCATGCTTTCTAGTCCATGCCTAGTATGCCTCCGCTTTGAAATTTCCCTCTTCTTCTGACTCATGCCATTATTTGTTCTGGACCACACAAGATACACTACGGTGGTCATGGATATTGACTTTGGATGGTCATTACGCATGATTTCCACATTTCCAAAACTTATCGAGGGTTTTGATACTCGCTGACACATGTTTGGTATGTCTAAACCCCCGTTGTCTCCCACGACTATTTTAGACCCGTGCCATGATCTGTCAATGTTGAACTCACGTGTTGTGGCCGTGGTTAGTGACATGTATCCACTTGGGCCATTCATTACCCAAGATAGCCACACTGTGCCATTAGATGTTGAAAGTTTGTATACTTCCTACTCAATCTCTAGTATGATTACACTTTTTTTCCCCTCTCAGGCAATTTTTGACCCGTGCAATGATCTGTCATATGTGACCACACATGATGTGATGCTATGGTCATGGTAAGTCCCACAATCCAATCATTGCCCACTCATTTTGTACGGTGTCCACTCAGTGCCACTACTTCTTCAAGGCCTTCATAACTTCCATTCCATGCCTAGTATGTCTGCACCTTGGTTCCACCCTCTGTCCATTTCCGACTCCTGCTATAAGTGTTCAAAGTTGATCACACATTATGTTCCAACCTGTTCATGGTAAGTGACGTATGCCAACTTCGGCCGCTTACTACGCACTAAAGCCACGTTGTGACACTAGTTATTCAGATTTGACATACTTGCTAGTCAATTTGTAGCTTTCTCACACTTTCATTGTCCTCTTTGACCATCTTCACTCATTCTAGGATTTGTCAAAGTTTAATACACATGGTACAATGTCGTGGTCATGGTCAAAAATGTCTTCCTACTTTGGCTTGTCACTTAGCACGGTTGCCACAGCATGCCAGTCGTCTTAGAAGGTCATTGTAATTTCTAGCCCATGCCTAGTATGCCTTGTAGCATTATCATTGGTTGGTTTTCCCCGTATACCTCCTGTAAAACTTTCCAATATTTGGAATGTTCATTTACGGTCAACACATCTTTTTTTTCAACCGTGCAAGAGGTCCGCCATCGGTTACTACCCTTTGTCGCTTTCTGTCTCCTCCATTTTCTCCATGGCTTCCCTCCGTTTTGGGCATGCTACTGCCATCTCTGACACTCATGCAAGATGTCCCTTGGCCTCACACAAGTCTGGCAGGGCCATTGATCGCGTTGATCAACAAAGTCAATCACCATCAGAGACAAGGTTTTTGTCGATGACGACTTTCCCCTGCTATGATATGGACTGTGCCTTTGGGTCGTCGCGAATTGTATTGCTTCATCCGAGCTTTGCATTTGGTGTTGCCAATGCAATCAACCACTTCATTCGTATGTGGAAGGCAGTCTACGGTGTCAAATACTACAGATTCTTGTCGGATGTCATGCTTGAGGCTATTGTGATAGAAACAGAGCTGAACTGGAGCACGGTCACTGCCGACGATGGATTTTTGTGAAAACATTGTGCACATTCTGTCACGGTAGACTATCGGCACAAGCGTCAAAGCTTGTTCTGTGTGTCTGGCTTCTAGTTCATTTTTTCAAAGCGGGAAAACATAGCGTATAAGAAGTTTATCCATGAGTTTTTACGAAGTCGCTGGGTTGTGCCATTTTGGATTGAATGGCTTGATATGTATGAAACATGCAGTCGATGATGTTACAGCCATAACATGAGCCATTCGTTGAGCTTTGCGGGTCCCACGTTGTTATCGGATGGTCTTTAGGTTGTACCACAAACACAATGCTCTGCAATAGAAAAGCGAGGACGCCAAGGTGAGTTATTGGAGCACATGGTCATCGGGGCTCTTGAATCCTGAAAACTGCTATCATACATCTTCGTTGATGCGGGCCTGCCTGTCGATGCTTCTCACAGCACAATCTGCCACAAAGGTTGTGGGCATTACCTTGTTTTTCTGGAAAACGTTGCTCCATGTGTGCTGTTGATCCTCCATCATTGGAACCTTCACTGATTGTTAGTGCTTAGCGTTGGGTACGCTTGCTCCCTTTAGCTAGAGTTGTCCTACAGCAGCAGGTTGGGGTAGAAGCATTGTTGATGCAGCGTGCGGGAACCCACGCTTGTTGCTTAAGCTGCCCCTCAGTCTGCTACACCAGAGCCTAAGTCTGAGAGATCTGGTGTTTGTTACTCAGAATTGCGCGCGCCAGAGTTAATGCCAGACAACATCTAAAAACTGGAAATGACTGATTAAGAATTGAGAATGAACAAGAATGGGAGACTCCTTCAAGTTCTAGCTCCCCCCCAGCTCTGTGGAGGTTGTTACTCAGCCAACCAGGCAATAAGAAAATATACTTATTTTCTGGCAGACAAGGTTTTTTCGTTAAGCCCTGCCAGACGGCCGACAACCCAAAACCCGGGTGTCGTCCGTTTCGCCTGAAAACTGGACCATACCACAATACGCATGCTGCAAACGCAGTCCTGTGGTCAGAATCAGCTTGAAAAATAATAGTGAGGAGTTACAGCTGCCTAAGCCCAGACAGCGTCTACGCTAATCCCCGGTACCAACAGTGCCCTAAAACCATAAAACTTAGACCCTAGGCATAACATGGCGCTGCGAACGCAACAGTGTAGTCAGACACGGCACTGGATGTGTGAAGACAGCATATGCAGTGACAGAGACTGCTCACAGCACAATTGCCGAGGAGGTCAGCCGATGGAGTTGAGCACATTGGAGGGAGGAGGCTCCAGCAAGCTGCGTGTAGGCCTCAGCGCATGTTGGATCCACCAAACGACACCTTAGCAGGGTCGCGTCTCGCTGTCATTCATTTGCATGCTGATGTACACAAGCCGGGAGGATACAATAGAGTACAAATGAGAGATGTGAGAAAAACCAACACTCCCCCATGACTAACAGGCGGATTGTACATAGGCGGGTAGAGAGCACAGACACCAAGCGGATAGGGATAGAGAGAGAACCTCAGGCGCACACCGAGTACACTCACAACCTTCCTGAATGAGTCTTGCTTGATTGCCTTCGTCAAGAAGTCAGCCAACTTCCGTGCTTTCTCAACCCACACAATGCTGATGCTACCGCCATGCAACAAAAAACGCACATTGTGATACTCAACATTGATGTGGTTTGTGGGAGTGTGGTGCACATTGTCATTGTCAGCAATGGCCATGACAATTTCATTGTCATAGTGCAGCGTGATGGACGGGACTAGCTGAAGCAACACAGGCAATAGGCAAAGCACCCACGCGCTCTCACAAGCACCAAAACCAAGGGCCACATACTTAGCCTCAGCAGTACTGCGCGCAATGGAACCTTGCTTGCCGCTGTGACAGGACACAACCGTGCCGCCAACAAGAAAGATCCAGACAGTACAACTCTTACCATCCAGAATGTCGGCCCAGTTACTCACGGTGTATCCCGTCACCACAACAGAATGCTATCAAGGAACATGAGGCCTCGCCGTGGGGTAGGGACAACATAGCGTAGTACTCGGATCGTGGCCTCAAAGTGGGGGCGACACAGCTCCTGAGAGAACTGTGTAAGGAGGTTGACGGCAAATGCAATGTTAGGACGCGCCGTCGTTGCCAAGAACATCAGTGATCCGATGATGGGTAAAGATGTGGTCACATCTACTGGCTCCCGTACCACGGCTCGATCAAAGCTCTTGAGCATCATATGACCATCAGGCAACATGGGTGAGGATGCTCTCGGCACAAGGGACAGGTCCTCAACAAAGCGCCCGGACAAGGTCTGGACGTAGGCGTTCTGATGGACATGTAGGATGCCCATAAAGCAATCATGCTCAAGCTCCATAACCTGAAAGAGTCATGCTGACCCGAGGTCCTTCTTCTAGTAGGCAGCATGTAGCAGGTCCTTGACCCGTCTGGTGGCAGCTGCATCCGTCGATGCGATGAGTAGGTTATCGACATAGACCAGGAAAGACACAAGGGTCTGACCTTGCGGACTGATGAATAGCGCGGGGTCCGTAGAGTTGTGAAGGAGGCCGCCATTCAGAAGCATACGACTGATCTCCTGGTTCTAGTAGTGCCGTGATTGCTTCAAGCCATAAAGGGCCTTCCGTAACTTCCAGACCTTGCCGGAGCCATTGTCGAAGCTTAGATGCTGCACCATGTAGAGTTCCTTGCACTCCAGTGAGCCATGGATGAAGGCGTTGCTCATATCCAGCTGATGCAATTCCCACCTGTGCTGGGAAACCAAGCTAAACTACGCGCGACTAGTGGAAACTCGACCGACCGGGACGAAGATATGGTCATAGTCAATCCTACGAAACCTTGGCTGTAAAACGAGCCTAACACTTGTCTAGGGACCCATCTGTCTTCCACTTTTGCCGGAGAACCCACTTGGAGCCGATGGCCTTGTGGCTTAAGGGGAGGTGGACAAGCTCATAGACGTGATGTTGCCGTATGGCAGCAAGCTCGTTGGTGCATGCAGCCTTCTAGTGGCGCAAGAGGGCAAGATGAGGGGGCTTGAGTGCTCACTATTGAGCTAGGTCGAAGACTCTTGTCCGGACCATGTGTGTAGCACGCCGACACAGAGGGGGCAGCCGGCTTTCAGGGGCTGGCAGATGTGGACAGGACAACCCGCCCTGAGGAGCTAGTGGACACGGACCGAATAGCTGGTCTAGAGGGGCTAGCGGATACGGATGGGACAGCCGGCTAGGAGGGGTTGGCGGACACGGACGGGGCAACCAGCGCTGCCGTGGGCGCCGACGATGGGACGCCCGGACACGACTGGATGGAGGACGGACCCACCAGTCCTCCACGTAACACAATCAACATCAACGCACCGAAGCGAATGAGGTCGCAAGAAAACATGTCCTAAAGGAAGAGGGTGTCTTTGGACTTGATGATGTACCCTAAGAAACTTTGAATTCGATTACTTACCTGCTGCATAATCAATCCGACGAGTTTTTAACCGGGTTCAAACTAATTAGGTGGCATGTATGAATTTGATGAAATACCTAGGCGGGCACTTTGAATTCAACGAGAGCACGTAGTCAGTTTTTTATTTCGACAAAAGATCTGACCGTTCGAGTGTCTGAACGGTCGGAACTCCATCGTCAGCCTACTTGATGCCGCGGAAGGACCCTTGCCACGGTGGCCAGGGGCCTTTCGTGGCATCAAAAGCCACTAAAGTGGGTACAACGATGATCAAACACCAATGTAGAGGGGAAAATCCCAAGGTGAAAAAAGTCCAAGTACAAACGTGTTTTTGGACCCGACAATAAAAAAAGTGAAAAGTCAGGGGTAAAGCATTCATTTTGGCGAATTGATTCTGGAATTATTTAGGTGGTATGTGTGAATTCGATGAAAGTTCATTTTTGACGAAATGTGATAAGGCAAAAAATAGTTAACATCGAAATCAACGTTTCTTAGGTTAGTGCCGGGAGGGATCCCAAAAGCGCCATGCCTTGAACTGACGCAAGATGCCAAGGAAGGTGTAGGGACGGCCGCAAGGCTACAGCTTGCTACACTGGTGTGGGGAGAGCAGCTACACCATGGCTACGCATCTCCAGATGCGGGCCGGACAAAGGTCGGCTCGCTCTCCACACCATTGCTGGTATGGTGTGGACTGACGGGGAATGGGTTCATGGGGAATCCGGTTCTAGACCAATGTCATTTTGGTCATGGCCTTGAAGTAGAAGCCGTATGAGAGAACAGACTCGACACGCATGGTGCGGACGGCGTCAGCCATGGTACGGTTCCACCGCCCAGAGACGTTGTTCTGGGCTGGCGTGTAAGGTGCTGATGTCTCATGATGGATGCCACGGGAGGCAAGGAAGAGTGTGGTCTCCCCTAAAAACTCACCCTCGCGATCAGAACGGAAGCGGCGGAGGGAGCCTCCACACTTGTGCTCAGCGCAAACAAGCTAGTACCAAATGGCGGGAGCGATATCGCTCTTCTGCCGAAGGCAGAACACCCAACAATAGCGAGAGTAGTCGTCCGTCAAGGTCATGACATAACAACCGTGCTCTCCAACAGATTCTGCCAAGAGGGGACCCATGACATGAGAGTGAACCAAGTTGAAAGGGGCAACATCACGAGAGGAAGACAGGGGATAGGTGGAATGGAGAGAGTGTGATAACAACAAACATGTGGCCAGTGTCCACAAATGAAGAGGGGACAGAGGTAGAAGCAGACACACACGGTACATGCCAGGAGTTGCTAGGGGCAATGGCATGTAAGACGACATAACCTGACAGACGCAATGACACGGTGCCAACACCACACAAGTGCATAACGTATATGCTCATGCCATTAAGGGCTGTGATACAAAAGGAGGCTGAGCTCAAGGCCACGGACGAAGAGGACATCAGTCACGAACATGTAACCAGCTGGACCAGAGAATCAAACGCCGACGCCACGAACAAGTAACACCTGACCAAAACCTGTCCGAACCCTGGAGTTATCAAAGACGGGACCGAGGACACTAAAGGCCTCGCGTGAGGCTGTCATGTGATGCGTGGCCTCAAAGGCGATGCTCCAGGTTTTTGACAGATCCTGGACCGGTGTGGCCACGCTGTTGACAAACACATGGCAGTGGACAAGCGACGCGGACGTGGTGGATGGAGGTGCGAACCAGGATTGCCAGTCATCTAGACAGGCAACATCATCATGAAGAGGAGCAGGTGGGAAGGGCACATCATAGGGAGGAGTGGATTAAGATACTGGGCACGACTACAGAACAGCCTGTGTCATGTAGGGTAGGGTAGTGGAACTAGGGACGAAACAACTTGCACTTCCCTAGGGAGGAGGGCGAGGAAGGCCAAGCAAGAGCGCGATGAACACCTCCAACTGACGCTCGCAGGTGGAGGGTTTGATGGAGTAGACGAAGTGTGGTGTGATGGCATCGGAGTCAAAGAAGGAGGAGTAAGGCGCTGGTGACGGAGGAGCGTGGGCTGACGGCTGCAGAAGATACTATAGTGGAGTCGTCACGAGCGACGCAGATGTAGTAGGAGCAGCGATAGTCACAGCAGTGGTGGCAAAGCGATGCTCATGCTGGCAATGCATGGTGGTGATGACACGAGCCTCGTCAGTCGCGAGTGGACACGTGTACCACCCGTGTCGTGGCTAGCCACAGTTGTGGCAGATGAGGCTGCCACCATCGGATCTGCTGGATTGCTGCTGTGGGCCCTTGCCCCTGTGGTAGTGATGTGGCGGCTCCTACTGGTGCGGCAATGGATATTAGTATAGTTACTATTAGTACTGTGGCTGTTGCTGCTGCTTGTGCTGCTGTTGCTGCCACGGCTCCTACTGATGTTGTAGTTGCTGTTGTTGCTGCTGGTGCTACTGTTACTACTGTTGCTACAACTTCTATTGTGGCTGCTAGTACTATTGCTATTGTTGCTGCTACCGCGGATACTACTGCTGTTGTTCTTATTGTTGTTATAGCCATGGCATCTGCTAATGCTGCTACTACTGCAACTGCTACAGTTATTAGAGGAACGGGGGTCCTCCAACAAAGGAGGACCCCTCTCCATTCTCTGCCATGGTGTCATTTGTTTCCCCTTGTTTTTTATGTGTTGCTGATGTTAGCAGTGACATCAATAGTGACGTCAGCCTAGGATGGCTGAAATCAATAGCTCTTGCTGTGTTATCCGTAGGGTTGCCACTCTAGATATTTTTGTGTTGTTGCTGACGTCCGCAGTGATGTCAATAGTGATGTAAACCTAGTATGGCTGACGTCAGCAGCGGCTGTCACGCTATTGCTGTAGCCGCTGCTACGTCAGCTCCATAGCTATTGCTGCTTTGGTTATTACTACTACCGCTATTGCTATTGCTGCTGTTGTTACTGCTGTTGTAGTAAACATTCTTGTTGCTGTTGTTGTCGTTGCTGTTGCAACTATTGTTGCTGCTATTGCTGGTGCTGGTGCTGGTGCTATTGGTGCTATTACTGCTACCGTTGCTTCTACTGGTGCTACTACTGTTGTTGTAGATCTTGCCAATACTTCCACAAAGCTGCTGCATGCTGCTGGTGCTACTATACCTACTGTACCTGCTGCAGCTACTATGGTGGCTACTTGTGCTATAACAAAGCCACCTACGGGGAAGGGGGGATTTTCTCCATGTAGTTATTTCTTCTCATTCGTCCCTGCTCACTACTTGCTACGAACTGTGAGTAGCAAGCTCACTGCTGGCTGCTTGCTCCTAGCTCTGAGCAACGAGCTTGTTACTCGTCGCTCGCTGTGACCTACAAGTAGCGAGCTCACTACTCGTTACGAGCAGCGAGCTGCAAGCAGCTCTTGCTAATACCGGCTACTGCTATAGCTACTATTGGCTGCTAGTACAGTTGTTGCTGGCTGCTGATGTTGTTTGGTGTTACTGCACGCAGCTGCTACTACTACCAGCTGCTACAACTGCAAACTGTTACTTCACGCTCTTGTTGTTATTGTCGACTGTTGTTGCTGCCCGCTGCAACTGGTGCTGCTGCTGCGATACCTGTTATCGCTCCTTACTCGTTGCTTGCTGCTGGCTGTTGTTACTACATGAAACTGGTGCTGCTACTGCTTGCTACAGTAGTAGTTACTTGCTCCTGGTACTTTTGCTAGCTGCTCATTGTGTGTGCTTGCTACGTGCTACTACTGCTGCCGCGATGGCAACAGTATAGTAACTTTCCTCGTGTCTTCGTCACGTGCTTTGACGCCAGTGCATCGTTGGTCCGACGTGCCGAGTGCACATCCAACGCTACCACCGTCGTGGAGTCAATGCTGGCAAAACATCTCATCAACATTTCCCCGGCGTCGAGAGCGTTTTGACGATGCCACCCGGCGGGTCAACACTGCGAGAAAAAATCAGGCAACATTTCCTCTGTACGGGCGCATTCTGGGGACCGCCGGTGTTGACTAGACTTATTCGCCAGTGTTTTGCTTCTTTTGTTGCACTCTGGCTCTAATACCAAGCTAGAATTCTCTTATAGCAGCAGGTTGGGGCAGCAGCGTTGTTGATGCGGCATGTGGGAACTCGTGCTCTTTGCTTGAGCTGCCCCCTCAATCAGCTACACATCATAGCTGAGAGCTATGATGTTCGTTACTCGATATTGAGCGCGAGAGGATAAGCGCCAGACAATGGCTAAAAACTGGTAATGACTGACTAAGAACTGAGAATGAACAGCAATGGGAGACCCCTCCAAGTTCTAGCTCCCCCCCAGCTTTGTGGAGCTTGCTACTCAGCTAACCAGCCAATCAGAAAACAAACCTGTTTATGGCATGCAGGGTTTTCTCGGTGAGCACTGCCAGGCAGCCAACAACCCAAAACCCGGGCGTCGTCCGTTCTGCCTAAAAATGGACCATGCCACAATACGCACGCTCCGAACACAGTCTTGCGGTCAGAATCGGCTAGAAAAGTAGCAGTGAGGAGTTACTGCTGCCTAAACCCAGACAGCTTCTGCACTAATCCCCGGTACCAATAGTGTCCTAAAACCATGAAAGTTGGATCCTAGGCATAACATGGCACTACGAATGCAACAATGTAGTAAAGAATGCCGCTGGATGCGTGCGAATAGCATATGCAGCGACAGTGACGGCTGGAGGCACGACTCCCAAGGAGGTCGGCCAATGGAGCTGAGCATGTTGGAGGGAGGAGGCTCTAACAAACTGCGTGTAGGCCTCAGCGTGTGCCGGCTCCACCATATGACACTCGAGCAGCATCGTGTCTCGCCGTTAGTCATGTGCACACCGATGTACACAAGCCGAGAGGACACAACAGAGAACAAATGAGAGAAATATGTGAAAAAACAACACCTTTACCATCGTTGTCATGAAGTCAACGACATTGTGGATAGTGGAGATGAGAAGATGTCTGCTAGCTTCCTAGCGGCATAGCCGACGACTAGGCGTCAGTGCCTGGTCAGACGGTGAGGATAGTCAAAGTCGTGCACACAACGGCAAGGGTTTGGCTAGGAGACACAAGGCAAAGTGTCAAAATGCTTCAATAACATTTGCAGAGAGAAATGAGAAGTGACAGGTCCATGGCATAAGCACCTGCCGTGGTGCACGGCGGGTGTCACATGCAGCAGTGCAAGATTTGTCCTAAAACCGGCCCAAAACCATTGTTTTGGCCGTAACTCTGCGCAGACATGTCAAAACGCTACGTCGTCTAAACCTAGACGTGTAGGATCACAAGTCGGACGCTATGACTTGTCACATGCATGCATCCGGCATCAAACGGTGGACACACAAGGCAAAACATGCAAATCGGGTCCACGGTTAGTCCACCGATAAACTCCTGCGTGCTACAGAAAAACTGCAAGAGGTCCTGGGTAGCGTCCAGAGCTCTGGAATAATCGTCGGTCAGCTCCAAATTGGTAGTCCGCCACCAGATGACGCACCGGTACCACCAGGGTCCACATATGCAATCTGCACGAGTATGGACACGGCCGAGTGGTCACAGTTAACTGTAAAGGTCGACAGGAAAGTCACAAGTCAAAACACTCCTCTATGACCCGATCGTATGCATGTCCATACACATGTAACACTGAAACGAGTACAACAACGAGTGTAACGACGGATGTGACACGGACACAGACACACCCCACACTCAACCACTCTCAGGCAAGGGGCAAAGTACAACAGAACGAATGGCCACCAAGAACTTTCCACGTGCTAGTGCCCTTGTCAAGAAATCAGCACGTTGCATGTCAGTGCCAACCCAAATGACAGAGATCACATGTCGCTCCACCAGACAACGCACAAAATGATGCTCAAGCGCAATGCGTTTCGTGCAAGGATGAAAGACACCAAATTTCTCTACAATGTCAAGAGCACTCTGGTTGTTGCAACGAAGCACGATGGTGGGTACTGATGGACCCAGCTCAAAGAACAAGCGCTGCAGCCATATCGCCTCAGCAGCCCCTGCTCCCAAAGCAACATACTCTGCCTCCGATGAGTTAAGTGCAAAGGAGCCCTGCTTCCCACTGTGCCCGGACACAGCGATACCACCGGACAGGAACACGTAACCGGTGCGAGTGCGTCCATGTGGGCTCCAGGCCAAGTTGTTGTCAGTGTAGCCGTCAAGGACCACCGAACACTACCGGCAAAACCAGAGCCCGAGGTACGTTGTGGAGACCACGTATCACACCACTCACACAGCCGCGTGAAGGGCTCTAGCGCATGGAGCCTGCGAAAACTGGACAAGGAGGTTGACGGCAAAGGGGATGTCAGGATGTGTGGTAGTAGCCAAGTACATCAGAGATCTGATGAAACGGAGGTACAAGGTCACATCCACTGTCTCCCTCAGCCGTGTATGATCGTCGACCTTCAAGGCATCCTGCTTGCCAGGCGTGAGAGGTGTGGGAGCCATGGGTACTACATCGAGGAGGTCACGGAAGCGCTCCTCCACAACACGTGCGCATCGGGCCTGATGTAGTAGTAGAGTACAATATCTCAGTCTCGCACGATCTCCATGCCAAGAAATACCGTTGCAGGACCAAGTTCCTTCATCATGTAGGCAGTCTGGAGGACAACCTTTACCTCCTTCACGGCCTCCAGTGAAGGACACATGATCAGAAGGTTGTCGACAAAGACCAGGGTGGCGATGAACCGAGTAGGCATTTTTCGGATGAAGAGAGAGGGATCTGCCTCGCTCTATACGTATCCCGCACAAGTCAGGGTGCAAGTGATCTCCTGGTTCCAACACTGAGGAGACTGCTTGAGGCCATACAAGGACTTACACAAGCGCCACACCTCATAACCATCCTCAAAGCCGGGTGGTTGAGCCACGTACATCTCCTCATCCAAAGAGCCATGAAGGAGCTCATTGTTCACATCCATCTGGTGCAGTTCCCAATCATGCTGAGCCACTACACCGAACAGCTCTCGAGCTCAGGTCATGCGGCCGATAGGGCAAAGGTGTCAATGTAATCGATGTCCTCAATCTGAGAGTACCCGTTGACGACCAAGCGAGCCTTGTGGCATTCCTGTGAGCTATCCGGCTTCACTTCCTTCCAAAAGATCCATTGGACCTGAATAGTCTTCCTCACAAGTGGAACGTCGACTGGCTCATAAACTCCGTGCTCTCGGATGGCGCGAAGCTCATCCTCGCGGTCAGTATGCCAAGCGTTAGCATCCTCCTATGAGAGAGCTTCCCTCAGTCAGCCCGGGTCACGCGCCCTAGAGGAAGAGCTCTGCATGGCAAGAGCGCACGCCTCAGTGCTAGGTCTGACAACCACAAGATCGCCTGCTACATGAAAAGCGATATGGAACTCAGGAGTGACGAGGCCGTGCCCTACGAGACACGCTAGATGTACCTCTGTGTGCTCATTGTGGACACTCAGGCCTAGGGCCTTTGTGCCGGGATCACCACTTGCGATGCTACAAGTGGAGTGCCTGGATGCAGGACCAGACACTCGCTATGCTTCGAAGTCGAATGGTTGAAGACAACCTCCAAGCTCACGGGAGTGACCTGGGCTCAAGGGGCACACCTCAGGTGCAGGAACAAGCACAATTACAGCTGGGGAGGACTGAGGCAAGGAAGCTGGTAATGCCGTGCAAGGAAATGCGTGTGTGGGAGACACGGGACTCGGTGTGAGAGTAGGAGCAGGTGAGGCAGGGCCACGCACAGAGGCAGGAGTGCCGTCGGACACAGGTACGGTCACAGGAGTATGCACAGGTACAGGATCATGGGTACCTGTGGGGTGCGAGGGGAGAAGGGTCGAAGTTGGCGGTGCTCGAGAGGTCTCTGGGCCGACAGCGATGATCGCTGGGTCATCAAGAGCAGGAGACCGCGAAGTGGAGGGAGCTCGAACGGGCACATCAGCCTGGCGAGAGGTGCTCGAAGGCACATGCTCCCCCATCCGCCGAGAAACCTCACATGTAGGAACGTGCGTGACGTATAACGATGTAATCGATGTTAGATCACGGTAGGTGAGGGATTCAAAGAAGAGAACGTTGCGTGACTCAACAATGCGATGATGAGCGACCTCGCGGTGAGAACTTGGACCCCTGCTGGTCCTTAGTGTACCACACAGAAGCCAAGGATCCCTAGACGTGAGCAAGGCGCAGGTCAGCACGGTGGTTGAAGCACAGCTCATACAGTGTGACGTGGTCCAGAAGGGAATCGTGCAGGAGGCGGTTCCAGACCCAAGTCATATAAGCAAAGCCTTCAAAAGCGAAGGACTCCGGGAGACTGCACTCAGACCGCATAGCATAAACCGCATCCTCCATGGTGCGGTTCCAGCACTCAAAAACACCGTTCTGCTGAGGAGTAGCAGGAGCGGAGACCTGGTGGAAAATCCCGTGCTCAGCAAAGAAGCTGCCCATATTGCCAAGAAACTCGCCGCCACGATCCGAACGGGACATGTGCTTTATGTGGCGGGACTGACGCTCAGCCATCACTAGCCAGAGGCGAACCGCGAGCGCGGCGTCACTCTTCTGGCGCAGGCTATAGATCCACCACATCCGGGTGAAGTCATCAACCAAGATCAAGATGTATCCACCCCGATTGGACAGAGACTTGACATGAAGGGGACCAAGAACGTCCGAATGGACTAACTCGAGAGGGAAAAGTGTGCGAGAACAAGAATCAGGGTAGGTACAATGATGCATCTTATCGTGAGCACAGAAGAGATAGTAGGTCTTGAGCGGCTTCTCGAAAGAAGCTGCATCAAGACCGAGGGCGGGCTGTGTCCAAATGAGCTTCGACACAGTGTCGGCACCGACATGACACAGGTGGCGATGAAGCAATCGCCGGTGCTCAATAGATATAACACCAGTGACAAAAACACGAGCACACGGGGAGGGGGAGTAAGGAGCAGAAGACCAAGAGACACGATACATCAATCCACAACAGAGGCACAAAGAACCACGCCACAAGTGTCAATAGCAGTCACAGTCGCAGACTCTATAGTGTGCACCATAGAGAGTCCCATCAGCATGCAAGCATGTACGAAAAGCAAACAGAGCTTAAAGTGAGGCACAAACAGCACCTCGAAAAGATATAGGGGGAAAGACGGACCATCGTAACACACGACCCCAACACCCTGGACTGGCAAGGACTGACCAGAGCCTGTGCGGACAGAATGAGCAGACGCAACAGGGCCGAGAACAACAGAATTACTACGACGACAGGTCATGTGATGAGTGGCACCAGAATCAATGATCCAAGTGCCACCGGAATCTTGACTGGAGGACATCACTGTACAACGGGCAGTGGATAGCTTGGGCTCAGACGGACGTTGGGCAGCAGGTGGGGAGGGACGACAAAGGGTACAAAGGTGAGACTCATGAATCCAATCTGTACAGTCAGGCCCATCGTCATCATATGCCGGCGATTTCCCCCCACACGAGTCATCCCAAGCCATAAGAACAGACGAACAGATAGTCTGTGAACTACCCGGATGTGACAACACACTCGCACCTCCCTAAAAGAGAAGCGCCAGAAGGTGTCAAAGCTCGATGATGGTGGGGTCACATGGGTCTGGGTCGCCGCGGGTCGCCAGTGGTGAATAGGGAACTGCTGCGGTCATGGTCGCCGCCCACCCAGGGGATGTGCTGCTCGACATAGACCGTAGTGCGTGCGCAGCCTGGAGCCCACGAGTAATCCGCGCCCAGCCGAGCGGATGTTGGCACTCAGTGTGGCGATGAGTGCCTCCACAATTGTAGCAATGAACGGAGCGTCCATTGTAACTGCCCGATGATGACTACTACTGTGACTGCTGCTGGTCCAAGCTGTGCCTCCGCCGCCCCTTCTTCCCCTATGTTTTTGCCGTGACATATTGTGTCTGAGTCGGTGTGATCGGAGTGGAAGAAGAGGAGGACGTGGCAGAGGATGGAGAAGGACTTTGCAAGAGGGGCGTCAGTGGTGATGCGATGACTCCTGTAGCAAGGGAGGTCTCTTGATGAGCCACGGCTCCCTCACGGGCTGAAGTCACTTGGAGGAAGAGCTGGTGTGCCCAGGGAAGAAGCTGTAGTGAGGCCAAAAAAGGCTCGAGCATGGCGTCACTATACCTCGTGAAGATGTCTGTGTACTCAAGGTGAACTCCAAGCATGATCGTGCAGATCGTCCACAGCTATGTACCTCCTGAGGTCCCAAGGATGCGCATGGCACGTCGCAAGTAGTCGGCTGCAGGCTCGGCAGGCCCCTGACGAAGGGAGTGCAAGGCACGAATGTGCGCGATGCGGGTGACATGCGTCTCTACAACAAGTAGGAATAATGCCAAGTCCCAACCCTTGCGTGGATCAGCTCCGGTGCCTATGCCCACCTCGCCAAGGAACGAGCGGAAGTGGATGACATTCTTGCGCGGCATGGCGTAGAGAAGTCCGCGCATCGCCCGAGTGGCTGTCGGCACCTCTACGCAGTCCATAATCTGATACAAACAGTGGTTGCAGGGCCACACGCCCTTTGAAGTCGCCCAAACCTAGAAGAGGATCTCGCAGCTATCAAAACCGTCCTTGCTGGAATACTGTGGGGGCGGTGTGTCGAAGTCCTTGGGTTGCTGCTCCGTAGAGAGAGAAACAACAAGTTGGGGAGGACGAGGGATGGGAAAGACACCGGGAAGAGGGAAGTCGCTGGGGTGGAGGTCAGGCGACGATTGAATCTCGGGAGAACGAGATGTGTGTGGGGGCCAAGAGCTCGTCTGAAGCTTGTGGAGACGCTCTTGAAGCACACAAATCTCGCGCTTGGAGGAGTCGCCCTCCATGCCTGGCATATCTGGATCCTCGTCCCACGGATCAAGAGGTGGGGGGTCGGCTCCAGATCTTGTCCCCGGTGCTAGAGCTGACCACTCTGCAGAGGCTGCGACCCCGGCCACTCCCTCAAAGGTCCGTCGTGGGGTCGTGGAATGACCCCACGAACGCTCGGTGAGTGTACGAAGGGCGTCCGTCTCCTCCCGCTACAGGTGACACATCTTGTCCAGCTGGTTCTGCAGGTCCTCAATAGCCTGCAAACGTGGGCTCATGACCACTGAGGAGGAAGAAGAGGGATCTAGTGTCCTTTTTCCCTTATCACCGGACGGAGCCATGTCGCCGCTCTTTCTGGGCCGAGACGTCAACGTGGTCGTATTGCAAAAACGTGAGTGTTTCTCGAGGAGTTAAAACACTAGTAACTTTTGAGTCTCCGACCAAAGTTTTCACCAAGGAAAGTGCTAACGTCAGTAGGAGGTTGCTCATGTCAACATGACCTGATGACGTCAACAAGGGGAAAATGCTAATGTCAGCTCCCCTCCTCTCCCTTTCTTTTGCTTTGTCACCCTCCTGCTTGCAACGCGAGCACGCAACCGGTCCGTGGCAACCGCCTGGAAGCTACGCAGAAAGTGCGGAGCAGCATCAGCTCAGCTGCTGCTGCTGTCGCGTCGTCAGCTACAACAGTAGCCGCGCGGCTGCATGCGCAACAGCCGCCTCGTGGCTGCGTTCGCAGCTGTGGCAGTTGTTGTGCTCTGCTCCTGCTAGTGCGCATTGCGGCTGCTGCACGCTACTGCCGCGGCCGCGCACTACTGTCGCCGCTTCTGTTGCGCCGTTGCTGCCACCGCTACTGCTACGGTGTTGTTGTGCTGCTGCCGCCGCTACTGCTGTCGCTGCTACTGCGTTGCTGCCGATGCGCGCTACTGCTATGCTGCTTCCGCCGCGCGTTGCTGCCGCCGCTACTGCTACAGCAATCTCACGTGGTGATGGTGACGTTGACGGCAGTCGACTGTCGTCGATAGGTCCTTGTGGATCTGATGCAGCGTTGACTCTCACCTTTGCTACTTTGCTGTGTCTCTGCTGCACAGCTCGGGGAGAACTATCTCACCGCTCTGATACCATGAGAAGATGCGTGGAAGCTTCCTAGCGACATAGCGGATGACTAGGTGTCAATGCCTTGTTAAACGGTGGCTGCAGTCACCAGTCGTGCACACAACGGGAAGGGTCTGGCTAGGAGACACAAGGGAAAGTGTCGGAATACCCTACTGCTCATTGCATTCGATGTTTAGGTTTTTTTGAATTTAGTGTTCCTTAATTTCGACACGGGTTCAATTTATTTGGTGTTCGGTTAAATTCGACCGGAACTGGCTCGGTTGTCCTTTGATTTCGAAGACAGGATAAGTTCACGTATTTGGTGAACCGTGATTTCGACATTGACATGCTTTTGGCGTCCGCGCCGACCTCGCGGTAGTGACCAGAATCTGTTGCGCCATGTCAGGCGCAGCATATTCTAGCCATTGAGAAGCGTGCGCACTGGATCAACCAGATTCTGGTCAGAACCTGCATGGTCCAATGCGCGCCGACAACAAGTTTGACAGCAAGTCAACAAAAATGTTTTTTTAGACACGCATTTGTATGTTTGAATCTCCGAACATCAACATGCGAGAAATGAAGCTTGAACTCGCCCTTTTTCCTCGCTAGACATTATTCTCGTCGAGTACAAGTACCACAAGCACAGAACAAAGCAAAGTAAGAGTCCCGACCACTTGGAAGTAAAGTCAAGGGCTGGTCGCATGAATTCGACGAAAGAATAAAAAAAATGTTTTCATAGTCTTTTGAATTCGACGTGCAAGACAAATTCGATGAATTTCAATGAGGGTAGAAATATTTGATATCGAAATCATCGAGCAGCTGGGTACTTCAATAGTACCGTAGTGCCCCATAGAATCGACTAGAATAATTGTTTTCCTTTGACCATTCAAGCACCTAAATAATTCTGGTCTTTTGGGCGAATCACTCTCAAAATTGCGCAATTCTATTTCCTCTACACACGGTTTCAACTTCAGCGATATGTTCTAAGGACTACGGGCAGAACGTGAGATATCCACGTTCCGCGCGCAATCCTGCGACGGTGGGGAAGTCACGTGGACGTGGCAGGCTGCAAAACGCAAGACGAGCTGCGCGACTACGTGCGGAGCGAGCTGCAAGATGCAGCTTCGCTCTCCCTCCTTGAAGTTCGAAAACTTGAATACCGAAGTTCTAGGGACAGACCAGGAACGTGAACGGGGATTTCGACCAAATTCAGGCAGCAGGAAAACCCAGGGGCTTTGGACGAAAGAGGTCCAAAATTAGAAGGCTGAAAATTATTGTCGAATATAACAGTCATATACCGTACTGTCCCTTACATTCGACAATTCTTTTCAACTGAATTAAGTGACTCTTATATTCAACAATGATTTCCAGCCTTCTAATTTTCAACCTGTTTCGTCCAAAGCACCTGGGTTTTATTCTTGTCTGATTTTGGTGGAAATGTCTCTTCACGTCCTTGGTCTGTCCCTAGAACTTTGGTTTTCGACTCTCCGAACTGCGAAAGGCGAGAGCGAAGGTGCATCTTGCAGCTGGCTCCGCACGATCTCTCGCAGCTCGATTCGCGTTTTGCAGGCTGCCACGTCCACGTGGCTTCCGCACTGTCGCAGCACTGCACGCAGAACGTGGATTTTTCACGTTCTGCATGCAGTCCTCGCGAAAGGTGAAACTGTATGTAGAGAAAGTAGACTTTGGCAATTTTAGGAGTGATTCGTCCATGAGACCATAATTATTTAGGTGCCTGAATGGTCGAAGGAAAATAAATATTTTAGTCCAATGTATGGGGCACTACGGTAATTCAGTTCAAAGAAATTGTCGACTGTAAGGGGCAGTACGGTATTTGCAGAGAAAAATGAAAAATGATTGGTACATTGCATAAGTACCTGTCGCGGCGCATGCTGGCTGTCGCATGCGGCAGTGCAAGATCTGTCCTAAAACCGGCCCAAAACCACTGTTTTGGCTGTAACTCTGCGCAGACATGTCAGAATGCTACGCCGTATGAACCTAGACGTGCAAGATCACAGGTCGGACACTAAGACTGGCCACATGCATGTATCGGGCGTCAAACGGTGGACACACAATGCAAAAACATGCAAATCGGGCCCAAGGCCAGTCCACCGATGAACTCCTACGTGCTGCAGGAAAACTGCAGGAGGTCCCGGGTAGCGTCTAGAGCTCTGGAATGGTCGTCGGTAAGCTCCAAGCTGGTAGTCCGCCACCAGAAGACGCATTGGTACCACCAGGGTTTGCATGAGGGATCTGCACGAGCATGGACACGGCCGAGTGGTCACCGTAAACTGTAATTGTTGACAAGAGCGTCACAAGTCACAACAGGAGATGGGGCCATGAATCGTGTGAGGCTTTTGTTGTGTCGTAGGTTCTTCGGCTGCCCATTCTGCGTTGTTTCGACATGATACCAAATGGTATGCCGAGTAGAACGTGGATGGTTCATAAGAATGAGGTGCCGAGCAAAAGGTGAAGAAACAAGACACTTGGATGCATTACATATACAAGTGCTATCCACATCGAGTGCACGTATGAATGAGCGAAAAGAAGTGGCATCTTTAAGGTTTTGAGTGCTCGGTTCGAGTGACGTGTGCGATGCCTTGCTGGAAGTGGTCAATTTGAGAAACTCCGCCTAGAGGCCAGGGGTTCTTGAGGCGCATCTTCATAGAAGTCTGCAAACTTTGAGAAGCTCAAAGAAAAGTTTCAAAGCATTGATTATTCATGCAAAGTTTTTGTGGATTATTGTAGACAATGGTCGAATGTGTTAGAACCTTCCAGTGTTCGGGGTCGGTGGTTCGAATGCCCTTGGCCAAATGGCGTAAAAGTGTTAAGGTCAACACGATGTCGGACAAGAATTCGATGGCAGTTATGGACTCTCGCGCAATGTAAGGAACCCTGTAATTTTTGGATTAAAAATTGAATTCCAATAGATAATTGGAAAATTAACTACATTTTAGGTTGCTACGTACACTAGAATGTTGTAGAAATATGATTTTTTCATACTTTATGTTACTTAAAGCCATTCACAATGAGGTTGTGTAGTGATTTAAAAGATTAATCGTCTCATTTCCACGCAGAGAAGGGAATATATGATTATTATTTTTCAAATGATGATGAGGCCTGAAATGAAACAATGTTTCATGTTTAGGGCCAAGTCTGTCTCGTTGACCCATGCCGTCTTGGGTGTAAGATGGAGTGCCCCTGGAAGTTGCGGATTGCTAATACTTGATTGGAGCTAGTTCGACTTCCAATGAAGATGACCTCGTTCTGCGACGGCGCTCTCTGTGGTGCGCCGACAGGCGCTCTCAATAGCGGCGTCGTGGGCGCCCTGCAACGATAGAGGTTTGGTTTGAGAGTACTGCCGCCAGTATTACAATGTCTAGCGACACAAATTGCATTCGCCATCCTACGGCAGCAGCTCCCACGGCCAGAAGCCGCGGTATGTTCACTGCAACCCGACGACCGATCGGCACCGTCGAGCTTCCGGCCGGTTCTCGCCACGCGCCCATGAACTGCAAAACGAAACACCGTGCCGCCCTGGTTGCGGGTGTTCGCCTGGATGAGTCAACGGAAGAAAATGACGACCTTGGGTCCTCACCGTGAAGCCAAGACCAGAAATGGCCACTGCCAGCAATTTTGAGTGTCGGGGATTCCCATCCATCGCTCTGACTGATACACGACGCGAAGAATGGGCTACAAATGTCAACTTAATTCCCGAACAAAATAGGGTAACGGCCTAGATTCGATCTCAATTAAAGAGATACAATCTGAGCGATGATAGTTTTAGTCAAGCCCGAATCGAGCCGTTCCCTTATCCAGCCGGTGCATGCCAGAATGCAATACACCTCTTTTAAACACGTATGTTTTCGAAAAAAACTGTCGATGATACTGGTTCATTGGACAGACCAAAAAATCTTTTCGGGAAACTGTCCCGATAGTTGAGACCTGAACGGAGGGCATCCCCACCCGTTGTCAACCAAACATGTCCAAATTCCCTCAAACACGCGACCCTGTCCGAGATATCCTTCTTTGATGTGGCTATTCGGAAGTGACAACCCGGAGCCACTTGAAGTAGAAAAATTTCTCCAGAATGTCGAATTAACCAACAGCTGATACATTTTCTCGTTTTTCATCCGAACCTCACAAACAGACCCGCAGTAAAGTGGATCACGAATCTGGGATGCACACCTTGCTGGGCCAGACGACGAGAGGGAGACCGACTTATTGCATCGTCCGAGATGTGGGGGGGGGGAGCGGGGAAAAAATGGCCAGCAGTTGCTCGTATCGCGTGTATGCCAGCCTCCCAACATCTATCAGTTCGTTCTGATTTCAGACTGTAATTTTTGAGAGCATGTTTCGTGTAAGAGATTCATGTCACAGATGTCGCGTGGCCACAACGGCCTGCCGTCCGGTTTTCCCGCCACAACGTTACACTGACAGCAAAGTCAGCCGCGCACTGCCAACCAATGGTTTCCACACAAATGCACCTCCTCATTTGAGCTAAATGCATGTATCACAACCGCCGAGGCGCAACTTTGGCGCCGGCTATCACCAAACATGTCGTTTCGAAAACAGTATGTCTTTGTGCAACATGAGCAAAGAATAGTGCCGCGGCATTACCACCTAAAGATAAACGTCACGTGACGACGAGCTTCAACGGCTGTATGTGAGCTGAAACTAGCGAAAGGTGCTACTGGGTACTTCGGGTCTTAACTGCGTTGGTTCAGAAGACGTCCACGGTTTGGAACTGAGATTGGCCTGCGTATATCAACCACCAGGAACTCGCACATTCAAATTCTTGTTGTCGGAAAAGAACATAATTTGATCTTTGCCATGACCTCATTCCAGCGATGCACGGGCGCTGGCAGGACCACACGACCACCAGTGCTATCAGCAGCAGCTCCACCAACACCAGCAGTCGCAGCCGCCTGAAGCGCCACAACCTCCCTTGCGCAACAGACAAGCAAGCGAGTTCACAACCAAATTGCCGTCTCCCACGACGACTGAAACCCGCGTGCCCTTCCCAGCCAGCCGGCTTTAGCGCGATCTACTTGTCCAGAGAAATTGCCCGAATTCCTCTTCGCTCCCGCTTACTGCGACTGTGTCAGCGTCGCGTTCGTGCACAGGTCGCCACTCCTCCTCCCGCACCGCGTACATCCTACCCACCCTCAATCCCCGTGCGGCATCGCCAACCTCCAGAAGAAACTTCCCGCTACTTCCCATCCCACCCTCTATCAGACAACGCTTTGCAACTTTGTTTCGGGGTGAACTCGCTTCGTAGGTCTCGACGACGGTGAAGGAGTCGCCCCTGCATTCCTGGATCTCCTTCCGCTTCAACTGTTCATCTCACCTCAACCCGCCACGCACTATTTTCAACCATCCCGCACTGCACGCCAGCGGCGTTGTGTGTGTGCACGCTCACGTATTCGAAAACAGGCTCCTTCCGCCTGAGAGTTTCGTAGAAAAAGGTTTTATTCCTCCGTCCCGTATCAACGGCGTCCTGTCCGTGTTCCGTCGACGCCGCTTTCCCCCTTCCCCAGACGCCCTTTCACCCCCCATTCTTGCTTCCTCGGCCCCTGCTCTCCGTCCACGAAGCCGTCGGTCGAGTCACTGGTCCCAGGGAGCAGCTTCGACAGGTAGCAGCAGGAGCAGCAGGTGGTGCAACAGTAGGTGCAGCGGCGGCAACAGCAGGTGCGGCGGCGGAAGCAGCAGGAGTAGCAGCAGTTGCAGGAGCAGCAGCAGCAGCAGTAGCAGGAGCAGCAGTAGCAGGAGCAGCGGCAGCAGCAACAGCAACAGCAACAGCAACAGCAGCATCACGTAGATCAGCCCTGTGATAAGCAACTGCAGCAGCAGTAGCAGCAACACGGAGATCAGCACTGTGATCAGTAGCAGCAGCAGCAGCAGCAGCAGCAGCAGCAGCTGCAGCAGCAGCAGCAGCAGCAGCAGCAGCAGCAGCAGCAGCAGCAGCAGCAGCAGCAGCAGCAGCAGCAGCAGCAGCAGCAGAAGCATCGGCAGCAGCAGCAGCAGCAGAAGCAGCGGCAGCTGCAG
>SZWC01016634.1:39233-64054 GCA_023375785.1 Penium margaritaceum | reverse complement strand
GTCATTTTACATATATGTCGTTTTTCATATTTGTCATTTTACATATTTGTTTTTTTAAAACATATCTCATTTTACGTTTGTAATTTTACATATTTGTCATTTTACATATTTGTCATTTCATGTATTTGTCATTTTACATATTTGTCATTTAACATTTTCGTCATTGTACATATTCGTTATTTTATAGATTTGTCATTTTACATATTTGTCATTTTAAATAGTTGTCATTTTACATATTTGTCATTTTACATATTTGTCATTTAACATTTTCGTCATTGTACATATTCGTTATTTTATAGATTTGTCATTTTACATATTTGTCATTTTAAATAGTTGTCATTTTACATATTTGTCATTTTACATATCTATCATTCTGCAGAGTTGTCATTTGACATATTTGTTTTTAACACATTTGATATTTTACATGTTTGTCATTTTTCATATTTGTAATTTTACATATTTATCCTTTTACACATTTTTCATGTTACATATTTGTCATTTTATATTTTTGTCATTTTGCATATTTTTCCTTTTGCATATCTGTTATTATACATATTTGTCATTTTACATATTTGTCATTTGACATATTTCTCATTCTATATGTTTTTCATTTTACATAGTTGTCGTTAGACATATTTGTCATTCTACATATTTTTCATGTTACGTGTTGTCATTTTACATATTTGTCGTTTTATATATTTTTCATTTTACATATTTGACATTTTACATATTTTTGATTTTACATATTTGTCATTTTACATATTTTCCATTAAACATACTTATCATTTTACGTATTTGTCATTTCAAATATTTGTTATTATACATATTTGTCATTTTACATATTTGTCATTTTACATATTTGTCATTTCATACATTTGTCATTTTTTATATTTGTCATTTTACATATATGTCATTTAACATATTTGTCATTGTACATAGTTGTAATTTGACATATTTGTCATTTTTCACATTTATCATTTTACATATTTGTCATTTTACATTTTTTTCATTTTACATATTTGTCAATTTACGTATTTTTCATTTTACATATTCATCATTTTACATGGTTGTCATTATACATATTTGTCATTTAACATATTTGTTATTCTACATATTTGTCATTTCACATTTTCGTCATTTTACATATATGTCGTTTTACATATTTGTCATTTTACATATTTGTCATTTTACATATTTGTCATTTTACATATTTGTCATTTTACATATTTGTAATCTTATATATTTTTCATTTTACATATTTGACATTCAACATTTTTTTCATTGTACATATTCGTTATTTTACAGATTTGTCATTTTACATATTTGTCATTTTACATATGTATCATTTTTCATAGTTGTCATTTGACATATTTGTTATTTAACACATTTGATATTTTACATGTTTGTCATTTTACATATTTTTTTATTTTACATATTTGTTCTTTTACATATTTGTCATGTTACATATTTGTCATTTTATGTTTTTGTCATTTTGCATATTTGTCATTTTACATATCTGTTATTATAGATATTTTTCATTTTACATGTTTGTCATTTGACATATTCATCATTATATATGGTTTTCATTTTAAATATTTGTCATTTGAAATATTTGTCATTTCATATAATATTAATTTTACGTATTTTTCATTTTACATATTTCTCATTTTACATGTTTTTCATTTTACATATTTGTCATTTCACATATATGTCATCTTACATATTTTTCTTTTGACATATTTGTCTTTTTACATATTTTTCATTCTACATATTTGTCATTCTATATATTTGTCATTATACATATTTGTCATTTAACATATTTGTTATTGTACATATTCGTTATTTTACACATTTGTCATTTTTCATATGTCATTTTAAATACTTGTCATTTTACATATTTGTCATTTTACATATCTATCATTTTGCATAATTGTCATTTGACATATTTGTTATTTAACACATTTGATATTTTACATATTTTTCATTTTACATATTTGTCATTTTATATATTTTTCATTTTACATATCTGTCATTGTACATATTTGTCATTGTACATATTTGTCATTTTACATATTTGTCATTTTACATATTTGTCATTTCACATATTTGTCATTTTATATATTTGTCATTTTACATATTTGTCATTGTACATATTTGTCATTTTACATATTTGTCATAATACATATTTGTCATTTGACATATTTGTCATTTTACATATTTATCACTTTACATATTTGTCATTTTACATACTTGTCATTTTACATATTATCATTTTACATATTTTTCATTTTACATATCTATCATTTTGTATCATTGTCATTTGACATATTTTATATTTTACACATTTGTTATTTTACATATTTGTCATTTTGCATATTTGTCATGTTACATGTTTGTCATTTTATATATTTCTCATTTTACATATTTGTCATTTCACATATTTGTCATTTTATGTATTTGTCATTTTATACATTTGTCATTTTACATATTTGTTAATTTACATATTTGTCATTTTACATATTTGTCATTTTACATATTTGCCTTTTTATGTATTTGATATTTTACATATTTGTCATTTTACATATTTTTCATTTTATATATTTGTCATTTTACATATTTGTCATTGTACATATTTGTCATTTTACATATTTGTTATTTTACATATTTGTCATTCTACATATTTATCACTGTACATAATTGTCGATTTACATATTTGTCATTTTACATATTGTCATTTTACATATTTGTCATTTTACATATCTATCATTTTGCATTGTTGTCATGTGACATATTTGTTATTTAACACATTTGTTATTTTACATATTTGTCATTTTACATATTTGTCATGTTACATATTTGTCATTTTTTATATTAGTAATTTTTTTCATATATGTCATTTTATATATTTTTCATTTTACATATTTGTAATTTGCATACTTGTTACTATACATTTTTGTCATTTTACATATTTGTCATTTTATATATTTGTCATTTTTTATATTTGTCATTTTACATATTTGTCATTTGACATATTTGTCATTTGATATATATTTCATTTTACGTATTCGTCATTTTACATATTTCTCATTTTGTATATTTTTCATTTTACATATTTGTCATTTTACATATTTGTCATTTTACATATTTGTCATTTTACATATTTGCTATTTTACATATTTTTTATTTTACATATTTTTCATTTAACATATTTTCATTTTACATATTTGTCATTTCATATATTTGTAATTTTACATATTTGTCATTTCATATATTTTTCATGTTACATATTTGACATTCAACATTTTTGTCATTGTACATATTCGTTATTTTACAGATTTGTGATTTTACATATTTGTCATTTTAAATACTTGTCATTTTAAATTTTTTGTCATTTTACATATCTATCATTTTGCATAGTTGTCATTTGGCATATTTGTTATTTAACACATTTGATATTTTACATGTTTGTCATTTTACATATTTGTCATTTTACATATTTGTCCTTTTCAATATTTGTCATGTTACATATTTTTCATTTTATATTTTTGTCATTTTGCATATTTGTCATTATACATATCTGTTATTATACATATTTGTCATTTTGCATATTTGTCATTTGACATATTTATCATTCTATATGTTTTTCGTTTTACATATTTGTCATTTGACATATTTGTCATTTGATATATATTTCATTTTACGTATTTGTCGTTTTACATATTTCTCATTTTGTATGTTTTTCATTTTACATATTTGTCATTGTACATACTTGTCATCTTACATATTTGTCTTTTTACTTGTTTGTCTTTTTACATACTTGTCATTCTACATATTTGTCATTCTATATATTTTTCATTTTACATATTTCTCATTTAACATATTTGTCATTGTACATATTCGTTGTTTTACACATTTGTCATTTTTCATATTTGTCATTTTAAATACTTGTCATTTTACATATTGTTAGAATCCCAATCCCTTGAATCGTTTGATGCAGTCTTCAAGCCTCTTGAAATCTGATGAACAAACGGCACTGTAGTGTGAAACACATGTGTGAGGTCCCTGATTTAGACTTGCGTCACACACCTGGATTCTGTACTCAGTTAGTACATACACAAGCCTGAATTGCTTGGTTCAGTTAGCTGGAACTCAAGTTGATGAGCCAGACGAATGGCTGAAACAAGAATGAGATCAAACCATTAAGAAATGACAGAGATCTACTGATCTAAATACTACTGTCTGCTCTACCACCTGATGTACTGGGATATTACGCTAAGTGTTGCGCGTCCGGTGCCCACCAATCTTCTGTCCTCCAGTCTTCCACCTGTCGTCGTTTATCGCATTCCATCGATGATAGGTCTGCGAGCATTCTCCCTGCGAATGCTCTCGGACGAGTCAACGGGCCACAGATCCCCGGACTCCGACGTTACGAACCTCTGTCCACCTTTAGCTTCCTGTGCTGCCACATCAGCATATCTTCGATGGTCTCTTTATAAACGCCTCCATTGACGGTCCCGATCTCTCACTCAGCTTCCATATGAGACTCCTCCTTCTCGCTTCACTGTCCTTCTTTCTCATGCCGAAGCCATTGTGCTCAATATTGCAAAGGTTACTGGAATATACTGAACTAGTCCCATTACATATTGTCAGAACACAGGTACCACGGGCAGGGGAGGCATGGGACTACCCTCTCTCCTGACCCAGAGCAGAGACTGACGGTAGGTAGGATAGATAGAAATAGGCGGAGGGTCAGGGGAGAGAGTGGCGACCTCTCCCCTGGCCCTCTTGCCTTTTTGCTCTGCCATCCATGAGTTTGGACGCAAACTATGTCGCTTTCTCCACACATATTTGTCATTTTACATATCTATCATTTTGCATAGTTCTCATTTGACATATTTGTTATTTAACACATTTGATATTTTACATATTTGTCATTTTACATATTTGTCATTTTATATATTTGTTATTTGACATATTTGTCATCGTACATATTTGTCATTGTACATATTTTTCATTTTACATATTTGTCATTTTACATATTTGAAATTTTACATATTTTTCATTTTATATATTTGTCATTTTACATATTTGTCATTGTACATATTTGTCATTTTACATATTTGTCATTTTAGATATTTGTCATTTTACATATTTGTCATTCTACACATTTATCACTGTACATAATTGTCATTTTACATATTTGTCATTTTACATATTTGCATTTAACATATTTGTCATTTTACATATCTATCATTTTGCATTGTTGTCATTTGACATATTTTTTATTTAACAAATTTGTTATTTTACATATTTGTCATTTTACATATTTGTCATGTTCCATATTTTTCATGTTACATATCTGTCATTTTATATATTTGTTATTTTGTATATTAGTCATTTTACATATTTGTCATTTTATATATTTTTAATTTTACATATTTGTAGTTTACATGTTTGTTATTATACATGTTTGTCATTTTACATATTTGTCATTTTACACATTTGTCATTTTGTATATTTGTACTTTTACATATTTGTCATTTGACATATTTATCATTTTATATGTTTTTCATTTTACATATTTGTCATTTGACACATTTGTCATTTGATATATATTTCATTTTATGTATTTGTCATTTTACATATTTCTCATTTTATATATTTGTCATTTTACATATTTGTCATTTTACATATTTGTCATTTTACATATTTGTCATTTCACATGTTTGCCAGTTTACATTTTTTTTATTTTACATATTTGTCATTTAACATATTTTCATTTTACATATTTGTCATTTCATATATTTGTCATTTTACATATTTGTCATTTTATATAATTGTCATTTTACATATTTGTCATTTAAAATTTTTGTCATTGCACATATTCGTTATTTTACAGATTTGTCATTTTACATATTTGTCATTTTAAATACTTGTCATTTTAAATATTTGTCATTTTACATATTTGTCATGTTACATATTTGTCATTTTATTTTTTGTCATTTTGCATATGTTTCATTTTACATATCTGTAATTATACATATTTGTCATTTTACATTTTTGTCATTTGACATATTTATCATTTTATATGTTTTTCATTTTACATATTTGTCATTTGACATATTTGTCATTTGATATATATTTCATTTTACGTATTTGTAATTTTACTAATTTCTCATTTCATATATTTTTCATTTTACAGAATTGTCATCTTACATATTTATCATTTTTTATATTTGTCATTTTACATATTTGCCATTTCATATATTTTTCATTTGACATATTTGTCATTTAGCATATTTGTCATTTTACATATTTGTTATTTAACACATTTTTCATTTTACATATTCTCCATTTTATATATATTTCATTTTACATATTTGCTGTTTAACATATTTGTCATTTTACATATTTGTCATTTCATATATTTTCCATTTTACAACATTTTTATATTACTTATTTGTCATTTTACATATTTGTCATTTTACATATTTGTCATTTTATACATTTTTCATTTTACATATTTGTCATTATACATATTTGTCATGTTACACATGTCATTTTACATATTTGTCATTTTATATATTTTTTATTTTACATATTTTTCATTTTACATTTTTGTCATTTGACATGTTTGTCATTTTACTTATTTGTCATTTTACATAATGGTCATTTAACATATTTGTCATTTTACATATTTGTCATTTTACATATTTGTCATTTGATATATTTCTCATTTTACATATTTGTCATTCAACATTTTTGTCATTGTACATATTTGTCCTTTTACAGATTTGTCATTTTACATATTTGTCATTTCAAGTACTTGTCATTTTACATATTTGTCATTTTACATATCTATCATTTTCCATAGTTGTCATTTGGCATATTTGTTATTTAACACATTTGATATTTTACATGTTTGTCATTTTACATATTTGTCCTTTTACATATTTTTCATGTTACATATTTGTCATTTTATATTTTTGTCATTTTGCATATTTGTCATTTTACATATCTGTTATTATACATATTTGTCATTTTACATGTTTGTCATTTGACATATTCATCATTCTATATGGTTTTCATTTTACATATTTGTCATTTGAAATATTTGTCATTTCATATAATATTCATTTTACGTATTTGTCATTTTACATATTTCTCATTTTACATGTTTTTCATTTTACATATTTGTCATTTCACACATATGTCATCTTACATATTTGTCTTTTTACATATTTGTCTTTTACCATATTTTTCATTCTACATATTTGTCATTCTATATATTTGTCATTATACATATTTGTCATTTAACATATTTGTCATTGTACATATTCGTTATTTTACACATTTGTCATTTTTCATATTTGTCATTTTAAATACTTGTCATTTTACATATTTGTCATTTTACATATCTACCATTTTGCATAATTGTCATTTGACATATTTGTTATTTAACACATTTGATATTTTACCTATTTGTCATTTTACATATTTGTCATTTTATATATTTTTCATTTTTTATATCTGTCATTGTTAGTATTGTCATTGTACATATTTGTCATTTTACATATTTGTCATTTTACATATTTGTCATTTTACATATTTGTCATTTTATATATTTGTCATTTTACATATTTGTCATTGTACATATTTGTCATTTTACATATTTGTCATAATACATATTTGTCATTTGACATACTTGTCATTTTACATATTTATCACTTTAAATATTTGTCATTTTACATACTTGTCATTTTACATATTATCATTTTACATATTTGTCATTTTGTATATTAGTCATTTTATATATTTGTCATTTTATACATATTTCATTGTACATATTTGTAATTTACATATTTGTTATTATACATATTTTTTATTTTACATATTTTTCATTTTTTGTATTTGTCATTTTACATATTTGTCATTTGACATATGAATCATTTTATATGTTTTTAATTTTACGTATTTGTCATTTGACATATTTGTAATTTGATATATATTTTATTTTCCGTATTTTCCATTTTACATATTTCTCATTTTATATATTTTTCATTTTACAGATTTTTCATTTAACACATTTTAATTTTACATATTTGTCATTTCATGTATTTGTCATTTTACAAATTTGTCATTTCACATATTTGTCATTTTACATATTTGTCATTTTTCACATTTGTCATTTTACATATTTGTCATTATATATATTTGTCATTTTACTTATGTCATTTATCATATTTGTTATTTTACATATTTGTCCTTTAATATAATTGTCATTTTAAATTTTTTTCATTTTACATATTTGTCATTTTACATATTTGTCATTTTACATATTTGTCATTTCTCATATTTATCAGTTTACATATTTGTCATTTTACATATTTGTCATTTAACATATTTGTTTTTTTTTGCATATTTGTCATTTTCCATATTCATAATTTTACATTTTTGTCGCTTGACATATTTGCCATTTCACATATTTGTCATTGTAAATATTTGTCATTTCACATATTTGTCAGTTTACATATTTGTCATATTATACATTTCTTATTTTCCATATTTGTCCTTTTACAAATTTATCATTTTACATATTTGTCATTTTACATATTTGTCATTTTATATATATGTCATGTTACATATTTGTCATTTGACATATTTGTCATTTTACATATTTGTCATTGTACATATTTGACATTTAACATATTTGTCATTTTACATATTTGTCATTTAAATACTTGTCGTTTTACATATTTGTCCTACTACATGTCTATCATTTTGCATAGTTGTCATTTGACATATTTGTTGTTTATCACATTTGATATTTTACATGTTGGTCATTTTACATATTTGTCATTTCACATATTTGTCCTTTTACATATTTGTCATGTTACACATTTCTCCTTTCATATTTTTGTCATTTTGCATATTTGTCATTTTACATATCTGTTGTTATAAATATTTTTCATTTTACATATTTTTCATTTGACATATTTATCATTCTATATGTTTTTCATTTTACATAGTTAACATTTGACATATTTGTCATTTTACATAATTCTCATGTTACGTATTTGTCATTTTACATATTTGTCGTTTTACATATTTTTCATTCTACATGTTTGACATTTTACATATTTGTCATTTTACATATTTGTCATTTAACATATTTACCATTTATATGTTTTTCATTTTACATATTTTTCATTAAACATATTTTTCAATTAACATATTTGTCATTTTATATATTTGTTATTTTACATATTTGCCACTTAACATATTTGTCATTTTACATATTTGTCATTTTACCTTTTTGTTATTTTTCATATTTGTCATTTTACATATACGTCATTTAACATATTTGTCATTGTACATATTTGTAATTTGACACATTTGTCATTTTACATATTTATCATTCTACATATTTGTCATTTTACATTTTTGTCATTTTACATATTTTACAATTTACGTATTTGTCATTTTACATATTCATCATTTTACATGGTTGTCATTATACATATTTGTCATTTAAAATATTTGTTATTCTACATATTTGTCATTTTACATTTTTGTCATTTTACATATATGTCGTTTTACATGTGTCATTTTACATATTTGTCATTTTACATATTTGTCATTTTACATATTTGTCATTTTACATATGTTTCCTTTTACATATTTGTCATTTAACATTTTTGTCATTGTACATATTCGTTATTTTACAGATTTGTTATTTTACATATTTGTCATTTTAAATACTTGTCATTTTACATATTTGTCATTTTACATATGTATCATTTTGCATAGTTGTCATTTGACATATTTTTCATTTAACACATTTGATATTTTACATGTTTGTCATTTTACATATTTATCATTTAACATATTTGTCCTTTTACATATTTGTCATGTTACATATTTGTCAGTTTATGTTTTTGTCATTTTGCATATTTGCCATTTTACATATCTGTTATTATACATATTTGTCATTTTACATATTTGTCATTTGACATATATATCATTCTATATGTTTTTCATTTTACATAGTTGTCATTTGACATATTTGTCATTTGATATATTTTGAATGTTACGTGTTTTGTCATTTTACATATCTGTCGTTTTATATATTTTTCATTTTACATATTTGACATTTTACATATTTTTCATTTTGCATATTTGTCATTTAACATATTTGCCATTTATATATTTTTCATGTTACATATTTTTCTTTAAACATATTTTTCATTTTACATATTTGTCATTTCATATATTTGTTATTTTACATATTTGTCACTTAACATATTTTTCATTTTACATATTTGTCATTTTGCATATTTTTCATTTTACCTATTTGTTATTTTTCATATTTGTCATTTTATATATATGTCATTTAACGTATTTTTCATTTTACATATTTGTAATTTGACATATTTGTCATTTTACATATTTATCATTTTTCATATTTATCATTTTACATATTTGTCATTTTACATTTTTGTCATTTTACATATTTGTCAATTCACAGATTTGTCATTTTACATATTTGTCATTTAACATATTTGTTATTCTACATATTTGTCATTTTACATTTTCGTCATTTTACATATATGTCGTTTTACATATTTGTCTTTTTACATATTTGTCATTTTACATATTTGTCATTTTACATATTTGTCATTTTACATATTTGTCATTTTACATATTTGTCATTTCATATATTTGTCATTTTACATATTTGTCATTTAACATTTTTGTCATTGTACATATTCGTTAGTTTACAGATTTGTCAATTCAAATATTTGCCATTTTGAATACTTGTCATTTTACATATTTGTCATTTTAAATATCTATCATTTTTCATAGTTGTCATTTGACATATTTTTTATTTAACACATTTGATATTTTACATTTTTGTCATTTTACATATATGTCATTTTACATATTTGTCCTTTTACATATTTGTCATGTTACATATTTGTCATTTTATATTTTTTTCATTTTGCATATTTGTCCTTTTACATATCTGTTACTATACATATTTGTCATTTTACATATTTTTCATTTGACATATTTATCATTCTATATGTTTTTCATTTTACATAGTTGTCATCTGACATATTTGTCATTTGATATATTTTTCATGTTACGTGTTTGTCATTTTACATATTTGTCGTTTTATATATTTTCAGTTTACATATTTGACATTTTACATATTGGTCATTTTACATATTTGTCATTTAACATATTTGCCATTTATATATTTTTTATTTTACATATTTTTCATTAAACATATTCTTCATTTTACCTATTTGTTATTTCAAATATTTGGTATTTTCCATATTTGTCATTTTTCATATTTGTTATTTTACATATTTGTCATTTTACCTATTTGTTATTTTTCATATTTGTCATTTTGCATATATGTCATTTAACATATTTTTCATTGTACATATTTGTAATTTGACATATTTGTCATTTTACATATTTGTCATTTTACATATTTGTCATTTTACATTTTTGTCATTTTACATATTTGTCATTTTACATATTTGTCATTTTACGTATTTGTCATTTTACATGGTTGTCATTTTACATGTTTGTCATTCAACATATTTGTTATTTTACATATTTGTCATTTTACATTTTCGTCATTTTACATATATGTCGTTTTACATATTTGTCATTTTACATATATGTCATCTTACATATTTCTCATTTTACATATTTGTCATTTCACATATTTGTCATACTACATATTTGTCATTTTATACATTTTTTATTTTACATATTTGTTAATTTACATATTTGTCATTTTACATAATTGTCATTTTACATATTTGCCATTTTATATATTTGTCATTTTACATATTTGTCATTTAACATGTTTGTCATTTTACATATTTGTCATTTTATATGTTTGTCATTTTACAAAAATTTTATATTACATATTTCTCATTTCACATATTTGTCATGTCATACATTTGTCATTTTACATATTTCTCATTATACATATTTGTCATGTTACATATGTCATTTTACATATTTGTCATTTTGTATATTTGTCATTTTACACATTTGTCATTTTACATATTTGTCATTTTACATATTTGTCATTTCACATATTTGTCATTTTACATATTTGTCATTTTACATATTTGTCATTTTAAATACTTGTCATTTTTCATATCTATCATTTTGTATAGTTGTCATTTGACATATTTGTTATTTAACACATTTGATATTTTACATATTTGTCATTTTACATATTCTTCATTTTTCATATTTGTCATTTTACATATTTGTCATTGTACATATTTGTCATTTTACATTTTTGTTATTTTACATATTTGTCATTTTGCATGATTGTCATTTAACATATTTGTCAACTTATGTATTTGTCATTTTGTTAGAAAAATAGTCCGCCAGGTTCTTGAATGCTGTTTAGGTCAAATGGTATTGCTTCTGCTCAGTTTGCTTCTGCTGCCATGCGTGAGAGTCATAAATGGACTTTCCGTCACGCATCTATCATCATCACACACTGTACAAGCCTGAGTTGCTTGATCAGAGAAGCTGGAACACAGGAGAGGTGTCCAGACGAATGAACAGTGAAAGAATCACTTGATTTCATTAAGAAATGACAAAGAACGACTACATCTACTAAATACGCTAGTAGCTGAATGAGTAGTAGCAAACAATACAAGTGTTGCAAGTCCGGAGCCTCCTGCCTCAGAAGTCTGTCCGCTCCGATCCTCAGGTGACGCCTCGGTCGATGATTGACCGGACAGCAAAGCGTNGTCATAAATGGACTTTCCGTCACGCATCTGTCATCATCACACACTGTACAAGCCTGAGTTGCTTGATCAGAGAAGCTGGAACACAGGAGAGGTGTCCAGACGAATGAACAGTGAAAGAATCACTTGATTTCATTAAGAAATGACAAAGAACGACTACATCTACTAAATACGCTAGTAGCTGAATGAGTAGTAGCAAACAATACAAGTGTTGCAAGTCCGGAGCCTCCTGCCTCAGAAGTCTGTCCGCTCCGATCCTCAGGTGACGCCTCGGTCGATGACTGACCGGACAGCAAAGCGTCTTTTGGCATCGGTGTGCCACATCAGCATCTCGATTGCTTCCCTCGCTTTCGCTCGGTCGCTCACACCACAAGATGTACTTGTGCAAAACCTTCAGAGATATATCTGTCTGCCCCTCATCTACACTTCGAGAACACAGGTACCATGGGCGGGGGAGGCACGGGATTACCCTCTCTCCTGACCCTGACAGAGGAGAGACAGTAGAGTAGAGTAGGGTAGTTATAGGTGAGGGTCAGGGGAGAGAGTGGCGACCTCTCCCCTGGCCCTCTTGCCCTTTTGCTCTCATCAGAATGAGTTTGGACACAAACTATGGCATGTTTCCAACATTCCCCCCTTTTTGGTCCAATCTCATTCGTCGTAACTTGATGATTATTTCAGCGTGTTTTGTGTTGAGCATTTCTGGATGGTTTCGTACCCCCCTTTAATTTCGGAACATTCCAATTCGTGCATTTGTTCAGAGACTGAGGGGTAGGTGGGTAGAGAATAGCATTTTTAAGATTTGCGAAGAAGAGCTGTGGGACCGGTCCCTTTCCTCTCAGCCTCACACCGTAGGTCGAAAAATAGACCACGGTTTATACAGTACTCCCCACTGCCCCACTTGTCGCTTGCGGTCAAGCAGTCAAGCACTCGAGTCAATGAGTCAATCAGCACAGTCCGTGCGCATGCAAATGGTCACTTGTTCGTGCACTGCCCTGTTTTGTAGCGTGGACCAAGCCGCATCAGGTGCGAATGAGTCACATGCGGTCGCACAGTTCCAGGTGTTGTTTTGCATCGAGTGACTTGGTGAGGATGTCTGCTTCTTGTCGTTTGGTGTCAACGTACACCATCTCTACTTCTCCTTCAGCAACTGCATCACGAACATAGTGGAATTGACGCTTCACATGCTTTGTTGTATCGTGTAGCACAGGGTCGTCAGCGAGTGCAATAGCGCTCTGATTGTCACAGAAAATGGTTGTTGGTTCCAGCTGATCAAAACCGAGTTCAGCAAGTAGCATGCGTAGCCACACAGCTTCGCGTGTGCACTCGCTTTGGGCAATGTATTCAGCCTCAGTTGAAGAGAGTGCCACAACGGTTTGTTTCTTGGATCGCCAAGATACAGGTCCGCCATTGATTTTGAAGACATAGCCTGACGTAGACTTGCTGTTGCTTTGATCACCGGAGAGGTCAGCATCACAAAAACGTGTGAGAAGTGGGCCTGAGGTTTTTGTGTACCGAATGGCCATGGTGGCGGTGCTGCGCAGATAGCAGATGCACCGTTTTGCTACAATGAGGTGATCCTTGGTAGGAGCCTTGCACCCCTGACTGAGAATGCCCACTGCGTAGGACAGGTCGGGACGAGTGCCGACCGATGCGTACATCAATGAACCCACCATGCTGGGATAGACCTTTGCCTCATCAGGCGAGGCGAGCATGTCCGCTGTAGGTGGCTTGGTCAGACCATGATTGGGGACCAAAGGGGTGGAGATGGCCGCGGCTTGCCCAAGGTGAAATTTATCGGCCATGCGCTGAACATAGGAGGCTTGGAACAAGAGAACCTGTGGCTGAAACATGTCGTGGTTGACCTGAATGCCAAGGTAGTAGGTGAGCTGCCCCATGTCTTGCATTTCAAAAGTGAGAGCAAGCTGTTGTTTAAAGGTGGTGATGATCTGGAGTGAAGGACCAAAGATGATAAGGTCGTCCACGTACAGAATCACACCAAGCGTCGTAGGACCGTGGCGAAAATAAACAGAATGATCGGAGTGTAGACGCTGCAGCTCTTGAGACACGAAAAAATCGTGGATCTTTTTGTTCCACTGGCGAGGGGCCTGTTTGAGACCATAGAGGGATTTGTTGAGCAGGCATACCAGACGTTCCCCCCCCTGCTCGACGAAGCCCTCAGGCTGTGTCATGTACATAGTTTCTTCCAAATCACCGTTCAGAAAGGCGGACTTAACGTCCATCTGATGAAGGTGCCAGCCGTTGGATGCAGCAAGGGCCAAGATCACGCGAATAGAAGAATACTTTGCAACAGGGGCGAAGTTGTCACTGTAGTTGACACCATGAATTTGACTGAAGCCACGAGCCACAAGTCTGGCCTTGTACCTGCAGGGGTCGCCGTTGGCGTCGAGTTTGGTTTTGAAGACCCACTTGCAGGTGACCACGGGGGCGTTAGCAGGCCGTGGAACAAGAATCCAGGTCTGCTGCTTCTTGAGCTGCTCAAATTCTTCCACTACAGCTGCATGCCAGTGAGCTCCTTCAGGTCTGACCATGGCATCCTTGTAACTGACAAGATCAACGATTTGAGTCACAAGAGCAATGTCGGAGTTGGCGTCGTCAGCAATGTCATCACTGAGGAGGACAATAGATGCATTGCGTTGAGCGATGCGTTCTGACCGACGAGGTGGAGCTACAGAAACTGCAACAGGTGCTAATGACTGATGTTGAAGAAGTTCTTTCAGAGGAACTGCTGCTGATGCAGGCAGGTGCTCTGCAGGAACCACAGGTGGTAGGACTCCTTCATGCTCGTCTGGAGTAGGGTCAACGGAGAATTTTTGCACATGATGCTGGATGTCAGGATCATCATTGAGAGCAATGGTTGGTGTGAGGGAGGGTGTAGTGCTGGCGATGGTGCGATCCTGGAAACTCTCGTCAAAGGTAATACTTCTGCTTCGAAAAACAGTTTTGGTGTTGTTATCCCAAAGTCTGTAGGCATTGCCACCTTCCTCGTAGCCCAGTAAATATCCTTTTCTGTTGTGTGAGCCCAGCTTGGTGCGCTTCTCAGGGTGGATCCAGGCGTATGCGGTGCACCCAAAGATGCGGAGATAGCTAACATTGGGGCGATGTCCACTCCAAGCTTCGTATGGGGTGTTGGTACCGGCAGGTAGCTTCTTTGTGGGTAGCCGGTTAGTGATGAAGGCGGCTGTGGCAATTGCCTCTGCCCAGAACTTGGTTGAGAAACCAGCAGTGTGCAGCATGGTGCGGGCTCGATTAAGCAGAGTCCGATTCATACGTTCTGCTTTCCCGTTCTGTTGAGGAGTGAGCGGAACGGTGGTCTGATGGATGATGCCTTTGCCATCAAAGTATCGCTGAAGTGTGCTGTTGACGAACTCGCCGCCATTGTCACTGCATACCTTCTTGATGGTGATGTCGGACTGATTCTCAATTTCTCGAATCCAGGACATGATGATGTCCGGTGCTTCAGACTTGTACCGGAGAAATTTCACCCAAACAAAATGACTGTAGTCGTCCAGGAGAACCAGGAAGTAGCTCTTGCCGGCCATGGATTTCTCCTTCAGGTAGCAGAGGTCCATATGAATTAGCTCCAGACATTGTTTGGTGGAGTGTTCAGAGTAAGAAGAGAACGGTGCTTCTGTCTGCTTCCCTGCAAGACATCCTGTGCAGGGTTTTTCCGGCTCTGCAGCAAGAGAGCGAGGAAGGTCATGGACCATGCCTTTCGCAACCATGGTGCAGAGAGTCTGATGGCCCACCTGTCCAAGTTGCTGATGCCATAGTGCGGTCAGGGAGGTTCCCCCAACAGGGGGATTGATGGATTCTTCAGGGATAGGGGTTGATTCAGTGCTTGCTGCAAAGGCCATCTCTAGTTCTTCAGCTGTCTGTGATAGTGGTGGAGGTGCTTTGGTGTCGAGGATGGTTAGGTTGCCTTGACGACGGGCGATCGCTGTGGTCTTGCCCTCCTTGTTGTAGACTTTGCAGTTTTTGTCAGTGTCGAATGTAACCCTGAGTCCCTTATCGTTGAGTCTGGTCACAGAGAGAAGATTAGCAGCCAGATCGGGGACGTACAGAGTATCTGTAAACAGACGAACAGTGGTTCTTCCCTCTAACTCAATTGCCACACGAACTGTGCCGATGCCAATTGCAGGGATGACACGGCCGTCTCCAATCCAAACTGCTTTCGGAGCCGCCAGATCCTTGTAGTTGATAAACCAGGACTTGTGACAAGTCATGTGACGAGTGCATCCTGAGTCAATGATCCAAGCAAGGATCCCTGCTGCGATGAGAAAGGCACTGTCTATGGAGCAGAATGCCATCTCTTCAAGCACAAGATGGCTGTGGTCATCAAGATCGTCTCTGAGAATTTGAGCAGGTTGACAGGTTCCTGCAGCCTTGGAAAGGTCAGAGAACACATCGGCGTCATCTCCTTGACACAGGTATGAGTTTCCCTTATCAGAGTGCAACTGTGAGAGAGAGCCCTGAGCTGATTTCTGTGGATTGGAATTCTGACATCCTTCAGAGTTGAGTTGAATAGCTGTGATCTCAGCNGGTAGGGAGCATACACGAAACGTGTGTCCTTTCTTGCCACATTTGTAGCATGTTACGTTGGCAAACCGGTTCTCATCCTGTGAAGATGATCCTTGATGTCTCAGGTTGCTTGGATGGAACGGCAGCAGTTCCTGGTGGTGATGTGTTGAACGGTTGTCAGACCCGGAGGATGATGCCAGCCGTCCCTGTCCATAACTTTTGTTGTTGCTGTACCCTTCAAATTTTCTTTGTCGCTGATTTTGTAGAGAGGTATACAATGGTGACTCTCCTCCGGCCTCCTTGATAAGTTTGTCTTCAGTGTGCAAAAGCGCTTCACACGCCTTTTCCATTGTCATTTTGTACGGAGTCACGGCACCACCTGCTGGTACAACTGCCTGTTGGTTTGCGTTATTGCCTCCGCCTTGATTTGCTTCAAGGACTTTCAGTCGTTCATCAAAGAGTCTTCCTTGGTCTTGAAAAGTCAGGAGTCGTTCAACAGTTGAATCGAATCTGCTGGGGAGACCGCTGAAAAGCGTGAGGATCATGACTCGCTCGGAGATGTTTTCTCCCATACCTGTGATCCTGCTTGCAAGTGTCTTGATGTATGTGATATGATCTTCCAGTCTTGTCCCGTCAGCCATCTTCTGTCGATGAAACTCCTTGAGAAGAATACTAAGCTCTAGGTCGCTTACTTTGTCGTATCTCAGCTTCAGTGCCTGCCAAGCTTTTCGTGGGTCCAGAGTTGCGTTGTTGTCACAGATAAGAAACTTCAGGTGTTCCGTGACATGTAGCGCGATGATGGAGAATGCTTGATCACATCTTCTTTGCCAGATCACTTTCTGCTCAGGAGTGGCAGCAGCGTCCAATGTCTCTCCAGGTGGGTCAGAGACCAACCCCCAAAGGCCCTTGTTCAAGAGTATCAGTTTGATATCAAATGCGAACTTGTGATAGTTGTCCCCATCAAAAGGTTCAAGCTTGAATTGATCCCCGTTGAACGTCGTCATGATTCAGGTTCTTGCGTGACTTGTTGCTCCTGAACGAAATCCGTNATGCGTGAGAGTCATAAATGGACTTTCCGTCACGCATCTGTCATCATCACACACTGTACAAGCCTGAGTTGCTTGATCAGAGAAGCTGGAACACTGGAGAGGTGTCCAGACGAATGAACAGTGAAAGAATCACTTGATTTCATTAAGAAATGACAAAGAACGACTACATCTACTAAATACGCTAGTAGCTGAATGAGTAGTAGCAAACAATACAAGTGTTGCAAGTCCGGAGCCTCCTGCCTCAGAAGTCTGTCCGCTCCGATCCTCAGGTGACGCCTCGGTCGATGACTGACCGGACAGCAAAGCGTCTTTTGGCATCGGTGTGCCACATCAGCATCTCGTCTGCTTCCCTCGCTTTTGCTCGGTCGCTCACACCACAAGATGTACTTGTGCAAAACCTTCAGAGATATATCTGTCTGCCCCTCATCTACACTTCCAGAACACAGGTACCATGGGCGGGGGAGGCACGGGATTACCCTCTCTCCTGACCCTGACAGAGGAGAGACAGTAGAGTAGAGTAGGGTAGTTATAGGTGAGGTTCAGGGGAGAGAGTGGCGACCTCTCCCCTGGCCCTCTTGCCCTTTTGCTCTCATCAGAATGAGTTTGGACACAAACTATGGCATGTTTCCAACACATTTTACATATTTGTCATGGTACATGTTTTTCATTGTACATATTTGTTGTTTTACATATTTGCCATTTGAAACATTTGTCATTTTACATGTTGATCACTTTACATATTTGTCATTTTACATATTGTCATTTTACATATTGTCATTTTACATATCTATCATTTTGCATAGTTGTCATTTGACATATTTGTTATTCAATACATTTATTATTTTACATATTTGTCATTTTACATGTTTGTCCTTTTACATGTTTGTCCTTTTACATATTTGTCATGTAACATATTTGTCATTTTATATATTTGTCATTTTGTGTATTAATCATTTTACATATTTGTCATTTGAAATATTTGTCATTTTACATATTTGTAATTTACATATTTGTTTTTATACATATTTTTCATTTTACATATTTTTCATTTTACATATTTGTCATTTTATATATTTGTCATTTTATATACTTGTCATTTTACATATTTGTCATTTTACATATTTCTCATTTTACATATTTTTCATTATACATATTTTTCATCTTACATATGTCATTTTACATATTTTTCATTTTACATATCTGTCCTTTTATATATTTGTCATTTTACATATTTGTCATTTTACATATTTCTCATTTTCGTATTTGTCATTTTACATATTTGTCATTTTACATATTTGTCATTAAACATATTTGTCATTTTATGTATTTGTCATTTGACATATTTTTCATTTAACATATTTGTCATTGTACGTATTTGTCATTGGACATATTTTTCATTTCACATATTTATCATTTCACATATTTGTCATTTTACATATTTGTCATTTTACATATTTGTACTTTTACATATTTATCATTTCACATAATAGTCATTTTACATATTTGTCATTTAACATATTTGTTGTTTTACATATTTGTCATTTTACATATTCGTCATTTTACATATTTCTCGCTTTACATATTTGTCATTTTACATATTTCTCATTTTACATATTTGTCATTTTGCATATTTGTCATTTTGCCTATTTGTCATTTTCCACATTTGTCATTTTACATATTTGTCATTATACATATTTGTTATTATACATATTTGTCATTTTATATATTTGTCATTTTACATATTTGTCATTTTACATATTTATCATTTTACATATTTGTCATTTTACATATTTGTCATTTAATATATTTGTCATTTTACATATTTGTCATTTTACATTTTTGTCATTGTACATATTTGTCATTGAACATATTTGTAATTTTAAATATTTGTCATTTTATATATTATTCATTTAACATATTTGTCATTTTACATATTTGTCATTTTACATATTTGTCATTTCATATATTTTTCATTTTACATATTTTCCATATTATATATTTTTCATTTTAAATATTTGTCATTTCAAATATTTGTCATTTTACAAAATTTTTATATTACATATTTGTCATTTTACATATTTGTTTTTTTACATATTTGTCATTTAATACATTTGTCATTCTACATATTTGTCATTATACATATTTGTCATGTTACATATGTCATTTTACGTATTTTTCATTTTATATATTTGTCATTTTACACATTTGCCATGTTACATATTTGTCATTTCACAGATTTGTCATTGTACATATTTGTCATTTCATATATTTGTCATTTTTCATAATTGTCATTGAACATATTTGTCATTGTACATATTCGTTGCTTTACATATTTGTCATTTTACATATCTATCATTTTGCATCGTTGTCATTTGACATATTTGTTATTCAAAACATTTGATGTTTTACATATTTGTCATTTTACACCTTTGTCATTTTATATAATTGTCATTTTGCATGTTTGTCATTGTACATATTTGTCATTTTACATATTTGTCATTTCACATATATGTCATTTTACATATTTGTCATTTTAAACATGTGTCATTTTACATATTTGTCACTTTACATATTTGTCATTGTACATATTTGTCATTTTACAAATTTGTCTTTTTACATATTTTTCATTTTACATATTTATCACTTTACATATTTGTTATTTTACATATTTGTCATTTTACATATTGTCATTTTACATATTTGTCATTTTACATATCTATCATTTTGCATAGTTGTCATTTGACATATTTGTTATATAATACATTTGTTATTTTAAATATTTGTCATTTTACATATTTGTCCTTTTACTTATTTGTCATGTTACATATTTGTCATTTTACATATTTGTCATGTTACATATTTGTCCATTTATAGATTTTTAATTTTGTATACTTTTCATTTTACATTTTTTTCATTTTACATATTTTTCATTTAACATATTTGTAATTTACATATTTGTTATTATACATATTTGTCGATTTACATATTTGTCGTTTTACATATTTGTCATTTTTTATACTTGTCATTTTACATGTTTGTAGTTCGACATATTTACGTATTTGTCAGTTGACATATTTTTCATTTGATATATTTGTCATTTTACATATTTTCCATTTAATATATTTTTAATTTGACATATTTGTCATTTAACATATTTTTCGTTTTACATATTTGTCATTTCATATATGTCATTTTACAAATTTGTCATTTTACATATTTGTAATTTTACATATTTTTCTTTTTACACATTTGTCATTTTACATATTTGTCATTATACACATATGTCATTTTACATATATCATTTGACATATTTGTCATTTTACATATTTGTCCTATATACTTGTCATTTTACATATTTGTCATTTTACATATTTGTCATTTAACATATTTGTCATTGTACGTATTTGTCATTCGACATATTTGTCATTTAACATATTTTTCGCTTTATATCTTTTTCATTTTACATATTTTTCATTTTACATATTTGTTATTATATATATTTGTCATTTCACATATTTGTCATTTTACATATTTGTCATTTTAAACATTTGATATTTTACATATTTTTAATTTTCCATATTTTTCATTTTACATATTTGTCATTTTACATATTTTTCATTTTACATATTTGTCATTTTGCATATTTGTCATATTGCACATTTGTCATTTTACATATTTTTCATTATACATATTTGTCATTATACATATTTGTCATTCTACATTTTTGTCATTTAACATATTTGTCATTTTACATATTTGTCATTTTACGTATTTTCCATTTCATATATTTTCATTTTACATATTTGTCATTTAACATATTTTTCATTTTACATATTATTCATTTCATATATTTCTCATTTTATAAATTTATCATTTTACATATTTGTCATTTTACACATTTGTCATTTCACATATTTGTCATTATACATATTTTTCATTTTACATATGTCATTCTATACATTTGTCATTTTACATATTTTCCCTTTTATATATTTGTCATTTTACATATTTGTCATTTTGCATATTTGTCATCTTACATATTTATCATTTTACATAGCTGTAATTTTACATATTTTTGATTTAACATATTTGCTATTTTACATATTTGTCATTTTACATATTCGTCATTTTACATATTTGTCGCTTTACATATTTGTCATTTTACATATTTGTCATTGTATATATTTGTCATTTCACATATGTCATTTTACATATTTGTCATATTTGTCATATTATACATTTGTTATTTTACATATTTGTCATTTTACATGTTTGTCATTTTACATATTTGCCCATTTTTGTATTTGTCATTTTTTACATTTGTCATTTAAAATATTTGTCATTTTACATATGTCGTTTTAGGTATCTGTCATTTTACATATATCATTTAACATATTTGTCATTTTACATATTTGTCATTTTGTATATTTGTCATTTTATATATTTGTCATTTTACATATTTGTCATTTTACATATTTGTCATTTTATATTTTTGTCCTTTTACATATTTGTCGTCTTACATATTTGTCATTATACATATTTGTCATTTTGCATGTTTGTCATTTTCCATATTCGTCATTTTATATACTTGTCATTTTACATATTTGTCATTTTACATATTTGTCATTTTACATATTTGTCATTTAACATATTTGTCATTTTACATACTAGCCATTTTATCTATTTGTCATTGTACATATTTGTCATGTTACATAATTGTCATTCTACATAGTTGTCATTTAAGATATTTGTCATTTTAAACATTTGTCATTTTATAAAATTTTTATTTTATATATTTGTCATTTTACATATTTGTCATTTTACATATTTGTTATTTCACATATTTTTCATTTAACATCTTTCCATTTTATATATTTTTCATTTTACATATCTTTCATTTAACATATTTGTCATTTGACATATTTGTCATTTTACATATTTGTCATTTTACATATATGTCATTTTATACATTTGTCATTTTACATATTTGTCATTGTACATATTTGTCATGTTACATATGTCATTTTACATATTTGTCATTTTACATATTTGTCATTTTACACATTTGTCACTTTACATATTTGTCACTTTACATATTTGTCATTTTACATATTTGTCATTTCACATATTTGTCATTTTACATATTTTTTATTTTACATATTTGTTATTTTACATATTTGTCATTTTATATATTTGTCATTTTAAATACTTGTCATTTTACATATTTGTCATTTTACATATCTTTCATTTTGAATAGTTTTCATTTGACATATTTGTCATTAAGTGAATTTGATATTTTACGTATTTGTCATTTTACATATTTTTCATTTTACATATTTGTCCTTTTGCATATTTTTAATGTTACATATTTGTCATTTTATATATTTGTCATTTTGCATATTTTTCATTTGACATATTTGTCATTTCATACATTTCTCATTTTACATATTTTTAATTTACATATCTGTTATTATACATATTTGTTATTTTACATATTTGTCATTTGACATATTTATCTTTCTATATGTTTTTCATTTTAAATATTTGTCATTTGACATATTTGTCATTCGATATATTTTTCACGTTACGTATTTGTCATTTTACATACTTGTCATTTTATATATTGTTCATTTCACATGTTTCACATTTTACCTATTTGTCATTTTAAATATTTGTCATTTTACATATTTTCAATATATATATTTTTCATTTTACATATTTATCAGTTAACATATTTTCTATTATAATTATTTGTCATTTCATCTATTTTTCATTTTACAATTTTTTCATTTGACATATTTGTCATTTTAGAAATTTTTCATTTTAAATCTTTGTCATTTTACATATTTGTCATTTTACACATTTGTCATTTTACATATTTGTCATTTCACTGTTAAAGCAAATAGTGTCATCTCTCCACACATTAGTGCTTAGTGGAGTAGGACATTCTGTGACCTTGTCCATAGTTTGGCACTTTCCCAAAGTGAGGACCGTTGAGGTCAACGGCTATGAGCCGTAAGGTCGCTACGTGAGCGCGCCAGTCCCACTACGATGGCGCGCGTGCATGCTTGCCTCCTTATGGAGGCCCCAGTGTTCTGTTCCTCTCACTTCTTGATCTCAAAGTCTTCAAGTCTCAATCTCTCGTCTGAACTTCCCTGTCGGCCCCCTCAATCATCTTCAACATGGCATCGCGTCCAGCTTCCTGGCCGGTGGGTTAGCCGATCACCCTCGCTTCCGCCTCCTACACGCGGCTACGCCGCCTTCCTCTCACGCTCCACCGTAGTCGTCGCTTCCCCGTTCGGCTCTCCTTTCGCGAGCGACGCCGTCGTTGGCGCGCGGCGCGCATTGGTGCGCGGCGCCCGTTGGCGTCGCCGTCGTTTGCGCACGGCGTCCGTTTGCGCGCGGCGCCTGTTGGCGCGCGGTGTCTGCCCCCCCCCCC
>SZWC01016634.1:11087-34800 GCA_023375785.1 Penium margaritaceum | reverse complement strand
CCTCCTCCTCCTCCTCCTCCTCCTCCTTCTGCTCCTCCTCCTGCAACACCTCCTCCACCTTCTCCACCTCCTCCACCTTCTTCTCCATCTCCTCCTCCTCCTTTGGCTGCCCTTTCTCCTTTGCCACATGTCATGTGCCCGCGCACATGGCATGTGGCCTGGTTTACTCCTCTCTTCGTGCACCCTTTTCCGTGGGCTGCAGATCCCCATCTCCGTCAAGGTGACGCTGCCCCCTGTCCTCTCCTCTTCGGTTGGGGACTCTCCCATTCATTTTCCACTCTTCACACTCCAAGCCACTCCGGCCTTCGTCATCATGTGCTCCGCACACCCCGCTCGACTCCTCCAACAACAGGCGTCGGATGAACACTCCCACAGTCTTCTGCTTGCTTTCCCTTTGCCAACAACAGCGATCTGACTCCACCACTTTACCTTCTAACGACAATCATGCAAGAGAGGGGATGTAGCGGGCGAGTGTTACACAAAGTTGTCAACGACCCTCGCTCTTCTCGTACATGTTCCGCCACCTTTTGAGCTTATGTCGTGATGTTGAACTAGTTACAAGTCCACTGCGATGGCTCATGTTGACTTCTGATGCGTGACACTAGTCGGCATCTTAGCTTCTGATGTCATGTTAAAGCAAATAGTGTCATCTCTCCACAAATTAGTGCTTAGTGGAGTAGGACATTCTGTGACCTTGTCCATAGTTTGGCACTTTCCCAAAGTGAGGACCGTTGAGGTCAACGGCTATGAGCCGTAAGGTCGCTACGTGAGCGCGCCAGTCCCACTAGGATGGCGCGCGTGCATGCTTGCCTCCTTATGGAGGCCCCAGTGTTCTGTTCCTCTCACTTCTTGATCTCAAAGTCTTCAAGTCTCAATCTCTCGTCTGAACTTCCCTGTCGGCCCCCTCAATCATCTTCAACATTTACATATTTGTCATTTTTCCCATTTGTCATTTTTCATATTTGTCATTTTACATATTTGTCATTTAACATATTTGTCGTTGTACATATTTGTGATTTGACATATCTGTCATTTCACATATTTATCATTTTACATATTTCTCATTTTACATTTTTGTCATTATACATATTTGTCATTTTAAATATTTGTCATTTTACATATTTGCCATTTAATATATTTTTCATTTTACATATTTGCCATTTAACATATTTTCATTTTACATATTTGTCATTTCATGTATTTGTCATTTTTCAAATTTGTCATTTAACATATTTGTTTTTTTAAACATTTGTCATTCTACATTTCTGTCATTTTACATATTTGTCATTTTACAAATTTGTCATTTGGTTTATCTTTTATTTTACATATTTGTAACTTTACTTATTTGTCATTTTACATATATTTCATTTTATATATTTGTCATGTTACATATTTGTCATTTGATATATTTGTCATTTTACATATGTGTCATTTTACATATTTGTCATTTAACATATTTTTCATTTTACATATTTGCCATTTTTTATAATTGTCATTTTACATATTTGTCACTTAACATATTTGTCATTTTACATATTTGTCATTTCATGTATTTGCCATTTTACAAATTTTTTGTTTTACATATTTGTCATTTTACATATTTGCATTTTATGTATTTGTCATTTTACACATTTGTTATTTTACTTATTTGTCATTTTACATATTTGTCATTTCACATATTTATCATTTTACACATTTGTCATTCTACATATTTGACATTTTACATATTTGTCATTTTATGTATTTGTCATTTTACATATTTGTCATTTCACATATTTGTCATTTAACATATTTGACATTTTATATATTTGTAATTTAACATATTTGTCATTTTACGTATTTATCATTTTACATATTTGTCATTTTACATATTTGTCATGATACATATTTGTCATCTTAATGTTTGTCATTTTACATATTTGTGATTTAAAATATTTGTCATTTTACATGTTTATCATTTTACAAATTTGTAATTTTACATATTTGTCATTTTACGTATTTTTCATTTTACATATTTGTCATTTTACATATTTGTCAGTTTACATATCTGCCATTTTATGTATTCGTTATTTCTCATATTTTTCATTTAACATATTTGTCATTTTACATGTTTGTCAGTTCATATATTTGTCATTTCACATATTTGTCATTTTTCAAATTTATCATTTTACATATTTGTCATTTTACATATTTGTCCTTTAACATATTTTTCATTTTACACATTTGTAATTTTGCATATTTGTCATTTTATACATTTGAGATTTTACATATTTGTCAATCTACATATTTGTCGTTTCATATATTTGACATCTTACATATTTTTCATTTTACATATTTTTGTTTTATGTATTTGTCATTTCACATCTTTGTCATTTTAGATAATTGTTATTTTACATATTTTTCATTTCACATATTTATCATTTTACACATTTTTCATTTTATATATTTTTCATTTTACATATTTGTCATTTTCCATATTTTTCATTTTATATATTTTTCCTTTCACAAATTTGTCATTATACATATTTTCCATTCTATACATTTGTCAATTTACATGTTTGTCATTTAGCATATCTGTCATTCAACATATTTGTCATTTCATATATTCGATATTTTACATATTTTTCATCTTACAAATTTTTCATTTGATATATTTGTCATTATATATATTTGTAATTTTATATACTTGTCATTCGATATATTTATCATTTTACATATTTTTCATTTTACATATTTGTCATTCTATATATTTGTCATTTTACACATTTTTTATTTTACATATTTGTCATTTCACATATTTGTCATTTTACATATTGTCATTTTACACATTTGTCATTTTACATATCTATCATTTTGCATAGTTGTCATTTGACATATGTGTTATTTAACACATTTGTTATTTTACATATTTGTCATTTTACATATTTGTCATTTTATATATTTGTCATTTTTGAAATTAGTCATTTTACATATTTGTCATTTCACATATTTTTCACTTTACATATTTGTAATTTACATACTTGTTATTATACATTTTTGTCATTTTACATATTTGTCATTTTAATATTTGTCATTTGACATGTTTATCATTTTATATGTTTTTCATTTTACATATTTGTCATTTGACATATTTGTCATTTGATATATATTTCATTTTACGTATCTGTCATTTTACCTATTTCTCATTTTATATAATCTTCATTTTACATATTTGTCATTTTACATATTTGTCATTTCATATATTTTTCATTTTACATATTTGTCATTTTATATACTTGTCATTTTACATATTTGACATTCAACATTTTTGTCATTGTACATGTTCGTTATTTAACAGATTTGTCATTGTTTATATTTGTCATTTTAAATACTTGTCATTTTACATATTTGTCATTTTACATATCTATCATTTTGCATAGTTGTCATTTGGCATATTTGTTATTTAACACATTTGATGTTTTACATATTTGTCATTTTAGATATTTGTCATTTTACATATGTATCCTTTTACATATTTGTCATGTTACATATTTGTCATTTTATATTTTTGTCATTTTTCATATTTATCATTTTACATATTTGTCATTTTATATACTTGTCATTTTACATATTTGTCATGTTACATATTTGTCATTTTATATTTTTGTCATTTTTCATATTTATCATTTTACATATTTGTCATTTTATATACTTGTCATTTTACATATTTGTAATGTACATATTAGTTATTATACATATTTGTCATTTTACATATCTTTCATTTTACATATTTGTATTTTTTAAACTTGTCATTTTACATATTTGTCATTTGACATATTTACCATTTTATATGTTTTTCATTTTACATATTTGTCATTTGACATATTTGTCATTAGATATATATTTCATTCTACGTATTTGTCATTTTGTATATTTTTCATTTAACATATTTGTTATTTAAAATATTTGTCATTTTACATATTTGTCATTTTATATATTTGTCATTTTACATATTTGTCATTTTACATATTTTGCATTTTTCACATTTCTTATTTTATATATTTGTCATTATACATATTTGTCATCTTACATATGTCATTTTACATATTTGTCATTTTACATATTTGTCCTTTTATATATTTGTCATTTTACATATTTCTCATTTTACATATTTTTCATTTTACATATTTGTCATTTTACATATTTGTCATTTCACATATTTGTCATTTTATATACTTGTCATTTTACATGTTTGTCATTTAACATATTTGTCATTGTACGTATTTGTCATTTGACATAATTTTCATTTCACATATTTATCATTTCACATATTTGTCATTTTACATATTTGTCATTTAACATATTTGTCATTTTACATATTTATCATTTTACATCGTAGTCATTTTACATAGTAGTCATTTTATATACTTGTCATTTTACATATTCGTCATTTTACATATTTCTCGCTTTACATATTTGTCAATTTACGTATTTCTCATTTTACATATTTGTCATTTTGCATATTTGTCATTTTGCATATTTTTCATTTTCCACATTTGTCATTTTACATATTTGTCATTATACATATTTGTTATTATACATATTTGTCATTTTATATGTTTTGTCATTTTACATATTTGTAGTTTTACATATTTGTCATTTTACATATTTGTCATTTTACATATTTGTCATTTTATATATTTGTCATTTTACATATTTGTCATTTTACATATTTGTCATTGTACATATTTGTCATTGAACATATTTGTCATTTCATATATTTGTCATTTTACATAATTGTCATTTAACATATTTGTCATTGTACATATTTGTTGTTTTACATATTTGTCATTTTACATATTTGTCACTTTAAATACTTGTCATTTTATATATTTGTCAGTTTACATATCTATCATTTTCCATCGTTGTCATTTGACATATTTGTTATTTAACACATTTGATATTTTACATATTTGTCATTTTACACATTTGTCATTTCATATATTTGTCATTTTACATGTTTGTCATTGTACATATTTGTCATTGTACATATTTGTCATTTTACATATTTGTCATTTTACATATATGTCATTTTACATATTTTTCATTTTATACATTTGTCATTTTACATATTTGTCATTGAAAATATTTGTCATTGTACATATTTGTCATTTTACAAATTTGTCTTTATACATATTTTACATTTTACATATTTATCACTTTACATATTTGTTATTTTACATATTTGTCATTTTACATATTGTCATTTTACATATTTGTCATTTTACATATCCATCAGTTTGCATAGTTGTCATTTGACATATTTGTTATTTAATACATTTGTTATATTACTCATTTGTCATATTACATATTTGTCCGCTTGCTTATTTGTCATGTTACATATTTGTCATTTTACATATTTGTCATGTTACATATTTGTCCATTTATATACTTTTCATTTTGTATATTAGTCATTTTACATGTATGTCATTTTACATATTTGTCATTTTTCCTATTTGTCATTTTTCATATTTGTCATTTTACATATTTGTAATTTAACATATTTGTGATTGTACATATTTGTAATATGACATATCAGTCATTTTACATATTTTTCATTTTACATTTTTGTCATTTTACATATTTGTCATTTAACATATTTGTAATTTACATATTTGTTATTATACATATTTGTCGATTTACATATTTGTCGTTTTACATATTTGTCATTTTCTATATTTGTCTTTTTACATATTTGTAGTTCGACATATTTACCATTACATATGTTTTTCATTTTACGTATTCGTCATTTGACATATTTTTAATTTGATAAACTTGTCATTTTACATATTTTTCATTTTACATGCTTGCCATTTTATATATTTTTATTTTACATATTTGTCATTTAACATATTTTTCATTTTACATATTTGTCATTTCATATATGTGTCATTTTACAAATTTGACATTTTACATATTTGTCATTTTACATATTTGTCATTTTTCACATTTGTTATTTTACATATTTGTCATTATACATATTTGTCATTTTACATATGTCATTTTACATATTTGTCATTTTACATATTTGTCCTTTTACATATTTTTCATTTTACATATTTGTCATTTTACATGTTTGTCATTTAACATATTTGTCATCGTACGTATTTGTCATTTGACATATTTGTCATTTCACATGTTTATCATTTTACATATTTGTAATTTTACATATTTTTCATTTTACATATTTGTTATTTTACATAGTTGTCATTTTACATATTTGTCATTTAACATATTTGTTATTTTACATATTTGTTATTTTACATATTTTTCGCTTTACATATTTTTCATTTTACAAATTTTTCATTTTACATATTTGTCATTATATATATTTGTCATTTCACATATTTGTCATTTTACATATTTGTCATTTTAAACATTTGTCATTTTACATATTTGTCATTTTCCATATTTGTCATTATACATATTTGTCATTTTGCATATTTGTCATATTGCACATTTGTCATTTTACATATTTGTCATTATACATATTTGTCATTATACATATTTGTCATTTTACATATTTGTCATTTTACATATTTGTCATTTTACATATTTTCCATTTAATGTATTTTTCATTTTACATATTTGTCATTTAACATATTTTTCATTTTACATATTTGTCATTTCATATATTTCTCATTTTACAAATTTGTCATTTTACATATTTGTCATTTCACACATTTGTCATTTTACATATTTTTCATTATACCTATTTTTCATTTTACATATGTCATTGTATACATTTGTCATTTTACATATTTGTCCTTTTATATATTTGTCATTTTACATACGTGTCATTTTGCATATTTGTCATTTTACATATTTATCATTTTACATAGTTGTCATTTTTCATATTTCTCATTTAACATACTTGCAAATTTACATATTTGTCATTTTACATATTCGTCATTTTACATATTTGTCGCTTTACATATTTGTCATTTTACATATTTGTCATTTTACATATTTGTCATTATATACATTTGTCATTTCACATATGTCACTTTACATATTTGTCATATTTGTCATATTATACATTTGTTATTTTACATATTTGTCATTTTACCTATTTGTCATTTTACATATTTGCCAATTTTTGTATTTGTCATTTTTTATTTTTGTCATTCAAAATATTTTTCATTTTACATATGTCGTTTTAGCTATTTGTCATTTTACATGTTTGTCATTTTACATATTTTTCATTTTACATATTTGTCATTTTGTATATTTGTCATTTTACATATTTGTCATTTTACATATTTGTCATTTTATACTTTTGTCGTTTTACATATTTTTCATCTTACATATTTGTCATTATACATATTTGTCGTTTTGCATATTTGTCATTTTACACATTTGTCATTTTACATATTTGTCATTTTACATATTTTTCATTTTATATACTTGTCATTTTACATATTTGACATTTTACATATTTGTCATTTTACATATTTGTCATTTAACATATTTGACGTTTTACATATTAGTCATTCTATCTATTTGTCATGGTACATATTTGTCATGTTACATAATTGTCATTCTACATATTTGTCATTTAAGATACTTGTCATTTTAAGCATTTGTCATTTTATAAAATTTTCATTTTATATATTTGTCATTTTACATATTTTTCATTTCACATATTTTCCATTTTATATATTTTTCATTTTAAATATTTTTCATTTACCATATTTTTCATTTTACATATTTCTTATTTTACATATTTGTCATTTTCCATATTTGTAATTTTATACATTTGTCATTTTACATATTTGTCATTATACATATTTGTCATGTTACATATGTCATTTTACATATTTGTCATTTTTCATTTTTGTCATTTTACACATTTGTCATTTTACATATTTGTCATTTTACACATTTGTCATTTTACATATTTGTCATTTCAAATATTTGTCATTTTACATATTTTTCATTTGACATATTTGTCATTTTACATATTTTTCATTTTATATATATTTGTGATTTTACATATTTGTCATTTGACATATTTGTCATTGTAAATATTTGTCATTTTACATATTTGTCATTTTACATATTTGTCATTTTAAATACATGTCATTTTACATATTTGTCATTTTACATATCTATCATTTTGAATAGTTGTCATTTGACATATTTGTCATTTAACGAATTTGATGTTTTACATATTTGTCATTTTACATATTTGTCATTTTACATATTTGTCCTTTTACATGTTTTTCATGTTACATATTTGTCATTTTATATATTTGTCATTTTTCATATTTTTTTTTTACATATTTGTCATTTCATTCATTTCTCATTTTACATATTTGTAATTTACATATCTATTATTATACATATTTGTCATTTTACATATTTGTCATTTGACATATTTATCTTTCTATATGTTTTTCATTTTACATATTTGTCATTTGACATATTTGTCATTCGATATATTCTTCACGTTACGTATTTGTCATTTTACATACTTGTCATTTTATATATTTTTCATTTCACATGTTTCACATTTTACCTATTTGTCATTTTAAATATTTGTCATTTTACATATTTGCCATTAATGTATTTTTCATTTTACATATTTTTCATTAAACATTTTTTTCATTATAATTATTTGTCATTTCATATATTTTTCATTTTTCAATTTTTTCATTTGACATATTTGTCATTTTAGAAATTTTTCATTTTACATCTTTGTCATTTTACATATTTTTTATTTTACACATTTGTCATTTTACATATTTGTCATTTCTCCTATTTGTCATTTTTCATATTTGTCATTTTACATATTTGTCATTTAACATATTTGTCATTGTGCATATTTGTAATTTGACATATCTGTCATTTCACATATTTATCATTTTTTATGTTTCTCATTTGACATTTTGTCATTTTACATATTTGTCATTTTTCATATTTGTCATTTTACATATTTATCATTTTACATGGTTGTCATTTTACATATTTGTCATTTTACATATTTTTCATTTCAAATATTTGTCATTTCAAATATTTGTCATTTTACATATTTGTCATTTTACATATTTGTAATTCAACATTTTTGTCATTTTACATATTTGTCATTTTACATATTTGTCATTTTATATATTTGCCATTTTATATATTTGTCATTTTACATTTTTGTCATTTAACATCTTTGTCATTTCACATATTTGTCATTTCATATATTTGTCATTTTACATTTTTCTTATGTACAAATTCGTCATTTTACGTATGTGTCATTTTGCATATTTGTCATATTACAAATTTGTCATTTTACATATTTGTCATTTTATATATTTGTCATTTTAGATATTTGTCATTTTACATGTTTGCCATTTTAGATATTTGCCATTTTACATATTTGCCAGTTCATGTGTTTGTCATTTTAGATATTTGTCATTTAACATATTTGTCATTTTACATATTTGTCATTTCATATATTTTTCATGTTACATATTTGTCATTTTACATATTTGTCATTTTACATATTTGTCATTTAACATATTTGTCATTTTACATGTTTATCATTTTACATATTTTTCATTTTACATATTTGTCATTTTACGTATTTTTCATTTATACATATTTGTCGTTTTATATATTTGTCGTTTTACATATTTGTCAATTTAAATATTTTTCATTTTCCATATTTTTCATTTTACATATTTGTCATTTTACATATTTTCCCTTTTATGTTTTTGTTATTTTTCATATTTTTCATTTAACATATTTGTCATTTAACATGTTTGTCATTTCATATATTTGTCATTTTACATATTTGTCATTTTACAAATTTGTCATTTTACGAATTTGTCATTTTATATATTTGTCATTTAACATATTTTTCAATTTACACATTTGTCATTTTACATATTTGTCATTTACATGTCATTCTACATATTTTCCATATTACATGTTTTTCATTTTATATATTTGTCATTTTGCATATTTGTCATTTTATACATTTGAGATTTTACATATTTGTCATTTTACATATTTTTCATTCTACATATTTGTCATGTCATATATTTGACATCTTACATATTTGTCATTTTACATATTTTTGTTTTATGTATTTGTCATTTCACATATTTGTCATTTTAGATAATTGTTATTTTACATATTTGTCATTTTACATATTTGTCATTTTACACATTTTTCATTTTATGTATTTGTCATTTTACATATTTGTCATTTTGCATATTTTTGATTTTATATATTTGTCATTTCACATATTTGTCATTATACATATTTGCCATTCTATACATTTGTCAATTTACATATTTGTCATTCAGCATATTTGTCATTCAACATATTTGTCATTTCATATATTCGATATTTTACATATTTGTCATCTTACAAATTTGTCATTTGATATATCTGTCAATATAATATATTTGTCTTTTTATGTATTTGTCATTTTACACATTTTTTATTTTACATATTTGTCATTTCACATATTTTTCATTTTACATACTTGTCATTTTATATATTCATCATTTTACATATTTTTCATTTTACATATTTGTCATTTACATATTTGTCATTCTACATATTTGTCATTTTACATATTTGTCATTTAACATATTTGTCATTTTACATGTTTTTAATATACATATTTGTCATTTAACATATTTTTCATTTTGCATATTTGTCATTTTGCATATTTGTCATTCTATATATTTGTCTTTTTACATATTTGTCATTTAACATATTTGTCATTTTACATATTTGCCATTTTATATATTTTCCATTTTACATATTTGTAATTTAACATATTAGTCATTTTACGTATTTGTCATTTCATGTATTCGTCATTTTACATATTTGTCATTTTACATATCTGTCATTTTACACATTTGTCATTTTACATATTTGTCATTTTACATGTCATTTTACATATTTGTCATTTTACATATTCATCATTTTACGTATTTGTCATTTTACACATGTGTCATGTTACATATTTGTTTTTTCACATATTTGTCATTTTACATATTTGTCATTTTATATATTTGTCATTTTACATGCATGTCATTTTTCATATTTGTAATTTCATACATTTGTCATTTTCCATATTTGCCATTCTATATATTTGTCATTTTACATGTTTGTCATTTTACATTTTTTTCATTTTATACATTTGTCATTTTACATATTTTCCATTTTATATATTTGTCATTTTACATATTTGTCATTTTATATATTTATCATTTTACATATTTTTCATTTTACATATTTGTCATTTTATATATCTTCCATGTTATATATGTCATTGTACATATGTGTCATTTTACACATTTGTCATTTTGCATGTTTGCCATTTTATATATTTGTCATTTTTCATATTTGTCATTTTAGATATTTTTCATTTATCAAATTTGTCATTTGACTTATTTGTCATTTTATATTTTCGTCATTTTACATATTTGTCATTTAATATATTTTTCATTTTATGTATTTGGCATTTTACGTATTTGTCATTTTACATATTTGTCATTTTACACATTTGTCATTTTATGTATTTGTCATTCTACATATTTGTTATTTTATATATTTTTCATTGTACATATTTGTCATTTTACATATTTGTCATTTTATATATTTATCATTTTAATGATGACATTGAGATAGTTTGTGTCCAAACTCATTCTAGCATAAGCAAAAGGGGCAAGAGGGTCAGGGGAGAGGTCGCCACTCTCTCCCCTGGCCCTCCGCCTACACTACCCTATCCTACGCTCTACTGGGGACCAGGAGAGGTAGTCCCATGCCTCCCCAGGTCATGTGTATACGTGTATTTCGATACATAACTTCTGGAGCAATTACCCATATAGCGGCAGGTTTTGCACACATCCATTGAAAGGTTCCGAAGAACAAGCGGGAGCAAGCAAGACTGAAAAGTGCCAGCGTGGCAATCCGGAGCGAGACGACGGTATGCTGTCGGTCACCCTTAACCGAGGCGATCGTACTCCAGACACACAGGAACGGACTCACAAGAAGCAGTAACAAAGTGACCGGACTACCGGCACTTGTAGTTTTTTCTGGAAGTAGCCAGCAGCTGCAGTATTTAGTAGATTGCTTTGTACTTTCACGCTCCTTAATGGAAATGGCAGATTCTTTCGCCATTCATTCGTCTGGATCCTGATCTTTTGTTCCAGCTTCATCTGTCAAGCAATTCAGGCTTGTGCCTTGTGTTATTCTCTCAGATCTTTGACGTAATGTCAATTCAGGACTCTCATACAAGCAACTTCAGTTGACCAATGCAGAAGAAGAAATTCACCGTGACCTGTTCAGCATTCAAGACCTTGGGAGTCCATTTTTCTTACAAGTGGTATCAGAGCAGGGTGCTGAATTCAGGTTGATTCGGTCAGAAGCAACAAGATCGCTACTGGAAAGACCGTCTTGAATTCTGAGTGGCAAGGTGGAAGCCGTCGTCGCCATGGCGTCTTCAAATGGGAATCTGTTAAAACTTGAACCCTTCGACGGAGACACTTACCATACGTTTGCTTTCAACATCAAACTGATACTTCTCAAAAAAGGCCTATGGGGACTTGTAAGTGATCCTCCCACAAAAGTTCCTGACGCTGCTGCCACCGCTGAACAACGAGTCCTATGGCAACGACGCTGTGACCAGGCCTTCTCGATCATTGCGCTATACGTCATAGAACGTCTCAAGTTTCTGATATGCGACAACAATACCACACTTAATCCACGAGCAGCATGGAAGGCACTGAAAACACGCTACGACAAAGTCAGTGATCTGGAGCTAAGTATCTTACTCAAAGAATTTCACCAGCAGAAGATGGCCGAAGGGACACAACTGGAAGACCATATCACATGTATCAAGACGCATGCCAGTAGAATCACTGCCATGGGAGAAGTCATCTACGAACGAGTCATGATTCCAACCTTGTTCAGTGGCCTTCCCAGCAGATTTGAACAAACCATTGAAAGAATTTTGACCTCTCAAGAACAGGGAAGGGCATTTGACAAAAGACTGAAAGCTTTGGAGGCTGCTGAAGCAGTCAACGCAAATCAACCGGCGGCAAATGCAAACCAAGAAGCAGCACCACCAGCAGAACTGGAAGCACCAGGAGCGCCTTACAAGCTAACCATGGAGAAGGCTTGTGAAGCCCTCATGCATGCTTGAGATAAACTAATCAAGGAAGCAGGGGGGAGTCTGCACTCTACACTGCACTCCAAAATCAACGACAAAAAATTTGAAGCCTACGGTCATGGGCGCAGCTATGGTCAAGGAAGATTGGCATCTTCACCGCATCGTCCAAATCGGCCCTCCTATCAACAACAGGAGGTGCTACCATTTCATCCCAGCAATCTGAAGGGACACGGCTCTATGACTTCTGTTGAAAACCGATTTGCAAATGTTACCTGCTACAAGTGTGGGAAGAAAGGGCACACATTCCGCGTGTCCTCATGACCTCGGCGAGGCTCGCCACAACAACAACATGCACTTGTTACATTAGTAGCTCAAGACGTCAAAGATGTTGCTCTAAAACTCTCTAAACTTGCCTTACAACAGGGTACTACAGATGGAAGCAGATCATTCGACAAGGCAAAGGCTGATCAAGACCTTCTTGAACAACTACTGAGAGAAAGGGACAATACCAATGGTGCTTTAAGACATCAACAGCACTCATGAGAGGCTCTCCTTGATCCGTTCCATCATTCAACAGACACCCCAGAAGATGAGAGATGCCACGGATCACAAGACTCCAACACTGATCACAGTCATCTTGTCTTGGAAGAAATGGCTTTCTGTTGTATCGACAGCGCTTTCCTTCTCGCGGCTGGCATTCTAGCCTGGATCATTGATTTTGGCTGTACCCGCCATATGACGTGCCATAAAGAATGGTTCGTTGACTACAAGGACCTGGCAGCACCCAAGGCCGTACGGATTGGAGACAGACGCGTCATTCCTACTATCGGCATTGGTACAGTACGTGTCTCCATTGAACTTGAATGAAAGAGTACTGTGCGACTCTTCACAGACACTTTATATGTACCAGACCTGGCTGCCAGCCTCCTATCCGTTACAAGACTTAACGACAAAGGCCTAAAGGTGACGTTTGACACCGACAGAAACTGCAAAGTATATACCAAAGATGGCAAAGTCATCGCCATCGCCCGCCGACAGGGCAATTCAACGATCTTGGATACCAAGCCACCACCACCACTGTCCAACTCGACGGATGAACCAAAGATGGCATTTACCGCAGATACGCCATTGTCCTCAGATCCTCCGCTTCACAGCTCTCTCATGCCTCATCCGCAGCAAATCTCTGGCATCAGCGATTGGGACATGTCGGTCACCAAACTCTCAGCAACATGGCCAGCAAGGAGATGGTTCACGATCTTCCCAAGACACTTGGCAAAGCATTAGAGCAACCGTGCACAGGATGTCTTGCAGGCAAACAGACTCAAGCATCTTTTCCCTCATACACTGATGTCGGCACAACCAAACGCCTTGAACTCATTCACATGGACCTCTGCTACTTGAAGGAGAAATCACACTCTGGCAAGACATACTTCCTCGTTCTCCTTGACGACTACACACACTATGTCTGGGTCAGATTTCTCCGCTACAAGTCAGAAGCACCCGACATGATCATGTCCTGGATTCGGGAAATTGAGAACCAAACAGAGGGAAGGGTCTAGAAGGTAAGATCTGACAACGGCATGGAGTTTGTCAACAGCACTCTCAAGAGGTTCTATGACAGCAAAGGCATTCTTCACCAGACCACAGTACCCTACACACCCCAACAAAATGGGCGAGCTGAACATATCAATCGTACCCTGCTCGACCGTGCCCGCACCATGCTTCACACTACAGGCTTCTCCGCCACCTTCTGGGCTGAGGCCATTGCAACAGCAGCCTACATCACAAACAGGCTATCCACTAACAAGGTGCCTGCAGGTACCCACACACCCTACGAAGCATGGATTGGCCATCAGCCAAATGTGAGCTATTTTTGCATTTTTGGCTTTACGGCATACGCTTGGATTCGCCCAGAAGACAAGACCAAGTTGGGAGCACACAACAAAAAATGCTTCCTCCTGGGCTATGAAGAAGGCATGAATGCATATCGTTTTTGGGACAACGATGCCAAACGAGGTTTTTGTAGAAGAAGCATTACTTTTAATGAAACCTTCTCAGATCGCTCTATCTCCAACTGTCCACCAGCGCTTATGCCCCAGATCATCCTGACGGATCACACCGACATGGGCAACGTTCTCCAAAAATTCTAAGTGGACACCTCCACTGATGAACATGAGGGTGTACTTCCACCAGTCATACCCGCAGAACACCACTCTCACTTTCTTGCTCAACCCCTTGTCCATGTCTTGGCTCATCAAGGCTTACCACCCCTACCAACACCGGCCTCTCCTCCTCGGAGGTCTGCTCGACTTGCTGCAGCAGGCCCATACCATGTTGATGACTCCTGGCTTTGTCCGACTCCAGACTCTGATATCGCCCTCATTACCCAAGTTGTTGACCCCATCAGCTACAAAGATGCTCTCACTCGCCCTGAGGCCGCCCAGTGGCATGCTGCTACTGTCGAAGAATTTGAACAGCTCCAAAAACAGAACACCTGGACGCTTGTTCCGCGCCCAGCCAATGCACCCGTTGTCACCTGAAAATGGGTCTTCAAGACCAAACATGATGCTAACGGTGATCCTTGTAGGTACAAGGCGCGCCTCGTCGCCCGTGGGTTCAGTCAACTCCTCGGTGTTAACTATAGTGACACTTTCGCCCCTGTAGCTAAATACTCCTCCATCAGGGTCATTTTGGCGCTTGCGACCTCTAATGCCTGGCATTTGCATCAGATGGATGTCAAATCGGCATTTCTCAACGGTGATCTTGAGGAAACTGTGTACATGACACAGCGCGAAGGATTTGTTGAGCAAGGGGGGGAAAATCTTGTCTGTCTGCTAAAAAAATCCCTGTACGGTCTGAAGCAGGCTCCCTGCCAGTGGAATAAGAAGATCCACATCTTCTTTCTGTCGCAGGATCTGGAGCGCCTTCACGCCGATCATTCTGTCTACTTTCGCCATGGCCCCACCCCACTTGGCGTCATTCTGTATGTTGACAACTTGGTCATTTTTGGGCCATCTCTCCAGGTGATCTCCACCTTCAAGCAGCAGGTGGCTCTCACCTTTGAGATGACAGACATCGGCCAGCTCACATATTACCTCGGCATTCAAGTCAACCACGACATGCTTCAGCCTCAATTTCTTCTCTCTCAAGCCACCTACGTTCAACGCATGGCAGAGAAGTTTGATCTGGGTCAATCGGCTACCATTTCCACCCCGTTGGTTCCGCATCATGGCCTCACGAAACCAGCAACACCTGAAACCCTGGCATCACCAGCAGAAGCCAAGTTGTATCCCAGCATGGTAGGATCCTTGATGTATGCCTCTGTCGGAACACGTCCTGATGTGTCCTATGCCGTGGGCATTCTGAGCCAGGGATGTAACGCATCGACCAAGGATCACCTCACAGCGGCAAAGTGGTGCATTCGCTATTTGCGCAGTACTGCCACCATGTCCATCCGCTACACCAATACCACTAGACCTCTCCTCACCGGATTCTGTGACGCTCACCTCCCAGGTGACCAAAGCAACAGCAAGTCAACCTTCGGTTATGTGTTCACAATGAACAGGGGTCCTGTCTCGTCGGGCTCCAAGAAGCAAAGTGTGGTCGCACTCTCCTCGACTGAAGCTGAATACATATCAATGAGCGAGTGCACGCGAGAAGCTGTATGGCTGATGATGCTACTCTCTGAGTTGGGTTTCGAACAGCTGGAACCGACAACCATCTACTGCGACAACCAAAGTACGATTGCACTAGCAGAAGACCCTGTCCTGTATGACAGGATTCGGCATGTCAAGTGGCAGTTTCATTATGTGAGGGATGCAGTAGCGGAAGGAGAAGTCAAGATGATCTATGTTGAAACCAAGAAGCAGGAGGGTGATATTCTGACAAAATCACTGGATACCAAACAGCACGGTGAACTGTGCGAGCATCTCGGATTAACCGTGGCGGTTAAACCTTGTCGCTAGCAAGGATCGGAGCGCCGCACCCAGCACCATCATTGACTCATTGACCACTCGCATGGGATGTGTTTTGGATGCTTGGCTGCTTGACTGACTGCGAGCGAAAGAGGGGCAGTGAAGGGTACCCTGTAACCGTGCTCCATAAAATAGATACACGGATTGAGGATGAGAGGAAAGGAACCGGTCCAACAGCTCTTCCTCGCGAATCCCCAAATACATGCTGCTGAAATATCTACCCACCTATTTCTGATCTTGACTCACAAAAGACTCATGATGAAAATGCACAGGGGGGGAGGAGAAGAACAATAACCAGTCACTGCTCAATTGAAAGAAACTGATGAGAAATCAACCATATTACATATTTGTCATTTTATATTACAAATAACTAGTCACCGCTTGATTGAAAGAAACTGATGAGAAATCAACCATATTACATATTGGACCAAAAAGGGGGGAATGATGACATTGAGATAGTTTGTGTCTGAACTCATTCTAGCATAAGCAAAAGGGGCAAGAGGGTCAGGGGAGAGGTCGCCACTCTCTCCCCTGGCCCTCCGCCTACTCTACCCTATCCTACGCTCTACCGGGGACCAGGAGAGGTAGTCCCATGCCTCCCCTGGTCATGTGTGTACCTGTTTTTTGATACATCACTTCTGGAGCAATTACCAATATAGCGGCAGGTTTTTCACATATCCATTTAAAGGTTCCGAAGAACGAGCGGGAGCAAGCAAGACTGAAAAGTGCGAGCGTGGCAATCCGGAGCGAGACGACGCTATGCTGTCCGGTCACCCTTGACCGAGGCGATCGTACTCCAGACACATGGGAACGGACTCGCAAGAAGGAGTAACAGGGTGACCGGACTACCGGCACTTGTAGATTTTTCTGGCAGTAGCCAGCAGCTGTAGTATTTAGTAGATTGCTTTGTACTTTCAATTTTTCTTAATGAAAATGATAGATTCTTTTGCCATACATTTGTCTAGATCCTGATCTTTGGTTCCAACTTCATCTGTCAAGCAATTCAGGCTTGTGCCTTGTGTTATTCTCTCAGATCTGTGACGTAATGTCAATTCAGGACTCTCACAGAAGCAACTTCAGTTGACCAATGCAGAAGAAGAAATTCACCGTGACCTGTTCAGCATTCAAGACCTTGGGAGTCCATTTTTCTAACATATTTGTCATTTTACATATTTGATATTTTATATATTTGTCATTGTACATATTTGTCATTTTACATATTTGTCATTTTATATATTTATCATTTTATATATTTTTAATTTTACATATTTGTTATTTTACATATTTTTCATTTTACATATTTTTCATTTTACATATTTGTCATTTTACATATTTTTCATTTTACATATTTGTCATATAACATATTTGTCATTTTACATATTTGTCAGTTTACATATTTTTACGTATTTGTCATTTTCCGTATTTGTCACTTTAAATAATTGTCATTTTACATATTTGTCATTTTACGTATTTATCATTTTACATATTTGTCATTTATCATATTTCTCATTTTACATATTTGTCATTTTACATATTTTTCGTTTTACATATTTGTCATTTTACATATTTATCATTGTACATATTTGTCATTTCACATATTTGTCATTTTACATATTTTTCATTTTAAATATTTGGCATCTTAAACATGTCATTTAACATCTTTGTCATTTTATATATTTGTCATTTTACATATTTGTCATTATATATATTTGGCATTTTATATATTTGTCATTTTTCATGTTTGTCATTTTACATATTTGTCATTTTATATACTTTTCATGTGACATATTTGTCATTTTACATATTTTTCATTTTACATGTTTTCCATTTCACATATTTGACATACTGCATATTTGTCATTTCATATACTTGTCATTTTGCATTTTTGTCATTTTACACATTTGTAATTTTAGGTATTTGTCATTCTACATATTTGTCATTATACATATTTGTCATTTTGAATATGTTATTTTACATATTTGTCATTCTACATGTTTTTCATTGATACATTTGTCATTTTACATATTTGTAATTTTATATGTGTCATTTTAGTTATTTGTTATTTCAAACATTTGTCTTTTAACATGTTTGTCATTTTAAATATTTTCAATTAAATATATTTGTCATTGTCTACATTTGTAACATTAAAGTTTTGTCACTTTAGATGGAAGTCATTTCACATACTTGTAGTTTTCCATACTTTTCATTTTATACATTTGTCATTTTACATATTTGTTGTTTTACATATTTTTCATTTACATATTTGTCATTTTACAAACTTGTCAGTTTACATATTCGTCATTTTACATATTTGTCATTTAACATATTTGTCATTTTACACATTTGAAATTCTATACATTTGTCATTTTACATATTTTTCATGTTACATATTTGTCAATGTATATATTTTTCATTTTTCATATTTTTCATTTTACATATTTTTTATTTCACATACTTTGCATTTTATATATTTGTCATTTTACCTATTTGTCACATAACATATTCGTCATTTTACATATTTGTCATTTCATATATTTGTAATTTTCGATATTTGTCATTTAAAAAAAAATCATTTTACATATTTGTCATTTTACATATTTGTCATTTTACACATTTGTTATTTTACATATTTGTCATTTAAATATTGCTCATTTTACTTATGTCATTTTACATATTTGTCATTTTACATACTATTCATTCTATATATTTTTCATTGAACATATTTTTCATTTAACATATTTATCATTTTAAATATTTTTCATTTTACATATATTTCAGTTTACATATTTTTCATTTTTTATATAATTTTTACGTATTTGTAATTTTACATATTTGTCATTTTACAAATTTGCCATTTCATACATTTGTCATTTCATATATTTTTCATTTTACGTATTTGTCATTTTACATATTTGTCATTTTACATATTTGTCATTTTACATATCTCAGTTTATATATTTGTCATTTTACATATTTGTCATTTAACATATTTGTCACTGTACATATTTGTCATTTTGCATATTTATCATTCTACATATTTGTCATTTTACATATTCGTCCTTTTACATATTTGTCATTTTACATATTTACCATTTTGCATAGTTGTCATTTTACATATCTGTCATTTATCATAATTCTTTTTTTACATATTTGTCATTTTACATGTTTTTCATTTTACATATTTTTCATTTTACATATTAGTCATTTACATATTTGTCATTTTACATATTTTTCATTTTACATATTTGTCATTTTACATATTTGTCATTTTATATATATGTCATTTTACATATTTGTTATTTTGCATATTTGTTATTTAACATATTTGTCATTTTACATATTTGTCATTTTATATATTTGTTATTTTACATATTTGTCATTTTACATGTTTGTCATTTTACATATGACATTTGACATATTTGCCATTATATATATTTGTCATTTTACATATTTGTCATTTAATACATTTGTCATTTTACATATTTGTCATTTAACATATTTGCCATTTTATGTATGTTGATGAAGGTGAGGTGAGCGTGGAGAGAGGGGCGGAGGAGAGTGGAGTGGAGGCGGGTGGCGTTGTGACTCGGGAGTTTGTCGCGGGACTAACTTTCTCGCTTATCTTGTGAGAGTCCGGGATCTCTCGAGAGCTGTGAGGGGGAGAGCTCTCGCGAACTGTGAGGGGGGGGGGCGCTCTCGAGAGTTGTGAGGGGAGGATTGAGGAGTTGAGGACATAGACAGATCGAGAATGGATCGAGAGCGTAATTACGTAGGTTGTATGGAAAAGCAAGTGTGAGAGACCTCGGTGCGTGACCCCTATCGGGTCGTACCCCAGATCTCGCGTGGCTCGCCACATCGTGTGGTGAACCACGCGAGACACAGGTGACACAGCTCGGGCGAACATCGAGCGTGTCCCACAAACGCTAAGTGTAAGTAGACGTACGTCTCGCAAGAAGTACTTACGGATAGAAGGCAAGGACTAAACTAGGCTGGCTCTCCCAAATAACAATAAACGTTTGCTACTTTAACACGATAGCGTAAGCGAGGGTGGATGTCCAAAGCAAAAGCTTGAACACGACACCACAAGCATGCAAGGACCAGGAGGAACGAAGAGGAGCACCCAGACATGAGCACCCCATCGGTGGAAAGCCAGCCAGAGGCCCTTACCCAGAGGCTTCTCCTTTGGAGGAGGCATCGAGCAGCACCCAGCTGAGGGCATCACCCAGGCTCACCCCGCGAAGAGCACCCCTCGAGAAGTACCCCGCTAGTGGCACTCTGCTAGGGGCACCCCTCCAGTAGTGTCCCTCCAGTAGTGCCCCTCTAGTAGCGCCCCTCCAGTAGCGCCCCTCCAGTAGCGCCCCTCCAGTAGTGACCATCCAGAGGCGTCCAGCAAGGAGCGCCCCACCGAGAGCGAGCACCAGCCAGAGGTAGTCCACCAGAAGTGCCCCTTTAGAAGCACCCCGCATGAGTCGCACAGCCAAACGGCATCGTCCGACCGGAGGAGCGCGTGCGGAATGGCACACTGCCAGGGACAGGGCCGTGTGGTCAAGGACGTGCACACCAACGCACAGAGGCACACATACACGGTGCGGGAGGGGGGAGAATGGGAGGAATGAGGAAGGGAAATAGACAAAGACCGACAAAAGCCACAAGGTCGGCGACAAGGGACGGCGAGTACGGAAGATCTTGTAGGGGATGGACACATGGAGTGAAGAAGACCTGTATCGAGTGCAGGAATGCGGGTGTGTTATGCAAATGGTCATCGAGCAGAGGACAAAGGGATGCAGGCAGAGAGAACAGGAAAGGAAGGAGGGGCATCAGTCCATCGGGGGAACGGTACGAAGGCCGACAGCAGCAATACTTGCGACATAGGCAGGCTGGTGGAGAGCCTTTGTGAGAAACTCTGCGAGCTGGTACTGAGCAGAGATGAACCGGAGAGAGACATCGCCTGTCTTAACAACGTCGCGCACGAAATGGTGTTCAACATTGATGTGTTTGGTGCGCCGATGAAGGGCACCAGCATTCCGGGCAATGGCAAGCCCGCTCTCACTGTCCGTGTGGACGGACACAACCAGGGTAGGGAGGTGGTGTTTGTCGAGAAGGCGACGGAGCCACACGGCCTCGGCGGCCGCACCACCCAGAGCCATGTACTCAGCCTCCCCAGTGCTTCGAGCCACGCATCCTTGTTTCCCACTACGCCATGATACAGCAGCAGAGCCTAAAAGAAAGACGAAGCCACTGCGGCTGCGAGCATTGGAGTCGCGAGCGTAGTTACAGTAAGCGTAACCCTCGAAGAGGGGCACACCGGACCCGGCCTGGAAGACAAGACCCGGCCTGGCAGAGCCGAGGACATAGTGGAGGATGTACGCGGCTGCCTGCAGGTGATTTGTGCGAGGCTCGCGGGCGTACTGGGCGAGGACATTCACCGCGCAAGCGATGTCCAGGCGAGTGCTGCCAGCTAGAAAGGTTTGGGCACCAATGATGGACTGGAACGTGACGGCGGACTCCAGCGCACTGGACTCGATGTCGTGGACTACACGGAGAGCGAGCTGGGTGCCTGGTGGCATGGGGGAGGAGGTAGAAGAGAGAGGACGGGAGAGGTCAACAACGGAAGAGAAGCGGTCGGCGAGGGTCTGGACATAGCGCTCTGGATGGACCAACAGACAGCCAAGGAGACGCTCAATCTGCATACCCAAGAACATGGTTGCAAGGCCGAGGTCCTTCATGCGATATGCCAAGGAGAGAAGACCCTTGGCCACGGAGATCGCAGAGGATGAAGGAGAGGTGATGAGAAGGTCGTTGACATACACAAGAATGAAGGCGGGCATGAGTGCCATGCCCCTGACAAACAGGGAGGGGTCGGACTGACTGGGGCGGAAACCGCCACGGACAAGGGTGGACGAGAGTTCCTCGTTCCAACAACGAGGAGACTGACAAAGGCCGTCGAGCGCACAACGGAGACGGCAGACGTGACCGGTGCCATCATAGAAACCAGGGGGCTGGACCATGTACAACTCCTCCTCCAGATGACAAGGAGGAGAAGAAAGGAAGAGTACAAGAAACAAAAACGGGCACAAAGAAGTAGCCTAAGTGGGAGAAAAAAGGAACGAAGAGGAAGAAAAGTGGAAAAAAGGAGGGAAGCGGAATGGAAAAAAAACGACCGAAAAGGTCAGCAAAGGAACGAGCTCACCGAGGTATGGAGACGTAGTCCAGCAGAGTCGGATGAGGACGCGCAAGCGGTTCCAGTGATGGTGGAGCAGAGCAGGTAGGGGGAAAGAAAACAAGACACGACACGAGAGAAGAAAAAGAAGATGAATTTGGGATGAAGATGAAGCGGAGGGAGGCGGAAAATAGGTGAGAAAAGGAGATGAGGAAGAAGAGAAAAGAAGTAAAAACAATGGGCGGAGAGAGAGGGGGATAAAAAAGGATGAACGAGAAATCAAAGGGAGGGGGAGAGAGGAAGAAGAGGAGAGGGAGGAAAAGAGAGATGGAGAGGGAGAGAGATAGAGAGGAGTAGAGAGAGGGGTACAGGGTGAGGGAGAGAGAGAGAGAGAGAGAGAGAGAGAGAGAGAGA
>SZWC01016632.1:49646-64056 GCA_023375785.1 Penium margaritaceum | reverse complement strand
TTGGGGAATGTATCGTAATTCGGTCACAAATGTAAACTTGTGTATTTATTCGGCGCCCCTCCAGATACACTACCCAATACACTCCCCCAATACATTTTTAATAGAGAGGGGGGGGGGACGACATGCCCTCCCCCCCCTAAAAAAATAAAAGTGTATGTAGAGAGTGTATCCAAAGGTGCATCTTGTAGACAACCATAAAAAAACACACGTGTATACAATGTTCAGTACACGAAACCTAATCGAAGCCGTCGATCGGAGTCAGCCGACGGGTCTCGATAACCTAACATTGCAAGGGATGGAGCATAAGCATTAAATGCTATTCGCACTTTGCAAACTAACCACGCCCCATCTAGAGGTCTTCCCCCCCCCCGGGCCCGAGTGTATTGGGGGTGTGTATCGGGTTGTGTATGAGGAATCTGCTAAAAAATGTACACAAGTGAATTTGTACACTTGTGTATTGTGAAGAGCCCTTCCCCGATACACAACCCGATACACTATCTAGATGAATTTTGTTTGTGGGGGGGGGGGGGTATCGATGATCCCCCACCTCCAAAGTTAGAACATTTCCTGGATAGATTCTAGCTGGTTTCAGCCGGTAGACATCCAATAGACAAACATTTCTTCATTTCTGAAATCGTTCAGAGTTTACGAAGATCGTCGATCGTTTCAATCCGATGGTTTTTGGGATGCAAACTAAGAACCAGAATGCATTCAAAATTTCCTAGTCGAACCGTGCTGACAAAATTAGAGCACCCCAATGAGGACCCCCCCCCCAAACACTGTGAGTGTATCGGGGAGTGTAGTGTGAGTACTTACCAAAATGTACACAAGTGAACTAAATTCACATGTGTATTTAGTCGTCCCCCACCTGATACACATCCCAATACACCCTCGATACATAGTTGGGCTATCGAAGGGGAGGGGGGGGGGGAGAGGGGGGGATGCTCGAGCGTCAACAGAAAAAAATCATGACGAACGTGAAGCATTCTGCCCGATACGTAAAAGAACTTTCTTAATGGTAGGTTGCAAAAAGACCTACAATTCAACGTCAGTGACAAAGTTACAATGATAACATGAACGTAACTCAAGGCACAAAATAGGTGAAAAAGTAGAAAAGCATGTGCTTTAGTGTTTCTGGATAATTCTTTTGAAGAAATGATTAAAAAAAATATTGCATCCATCTCTCAATAAAATTTGAAGAAAATCTTGTGTTCATGTACACAAAACTAACTGTGACAATAGTTGTAACGAGTAATTTCCAGGAAAATTTAAAACTTGGGTAGGCTATTTTCCTAAAAGTATCCTCACCATATGTTTCACTTTTGTANGCTAGAACATTTCCTGGATAGATTCTAGCTGGTTTCAGCCGGTAGACATCCAATAGACAAACATTTCTTCATTTCTGAAATCGTTCAGAGTTTACGAAGATCGTCGATCGTTTCAATCCGATGGTTTTTGGGATGCAAACTAAGAACCAGAATGCATTCAAAATTTCCTAGTCGAACCGTGCTGACAAAATTAGAGCACCCCAATGAGGACCCCCCCCCCCAAACACTGTGAGTGTATCGGGGAGTGTAGTGTGAGTACTTACCAAAATGTACACAAGTGAACTAAATTCACATGTGTATTTAGTCGTCCCCCACCTGATACACATCCCAATACACCCTCGATACATAGTTGGGCTATCGAAGGGGAGGGGGGGGGAGAGGGGGGGATGCTCGAGCGTCAACAGAAAAAAATCATGACGAACGTGAAGCATTCTGCCCGATACGTAAAAGAACTTTCTTAATGGTAGGTTGCAAAAAGACCTACAATTCAACGTCAGTGACAAAGTTACAATGATAACATGAACGTAACTCAAGGCACAAAATAGGTGAAAAAGCAGAAAAGCATGTGCTTTAGTGTTTCTGGACAATTCTTTTGAAGAAATGATTAAAAAAAAATTGCATCCATCTCTCAATAAAATTTGAAGAAAATCTTGTGTTCATGTACACAAAACTAACTGTGACAATAGTTGTAACGAGTAATTTCCAGGAAAATTTAAAACTTGGGTAGGCTATTTTCCTAAAAGTATCCTCACCATATGTTTCACTTTTGTACACACATTATGAAGTGTGTGGATTTGGGGTGATTGGACATAAATGCCCAACTTACACCCTAGTTGTGCCTAGTTGCACCCTAGTTGCATCCTAGTTGTGCCCTACTTGCGCCCTAGTGCGCCCTACTTGCATCCTCATTACGCCCTACTTGTGTCCTACTTGCGCCCTAGTTGCAACCTAGATAAGCCCTACTTGAACCCTCCTTGCACCCTAGTTGCACCCTAGTTCCGCCCTTGTTGCGCCCTAGTTCTGCCCTACTTGCACCCTTTGTGCGCCCTACTAACACCCTAGTTGCGACCTACTTGCACCCTAGTTGCGCCCGACTTGCACCCGAGTTGCGCCCCAATCGCGCTAGGTACGCCCTAGTTCCACCCTAGTTGTGCCCTAGCTGTGCCCTGCTTGTGCCCTATTTGCACCCTAGTTGCACCCTAGCTGCTCCTTCGTTGCGTCCTAAATGTACCCTACTTGTGCCCTTGTTGCATCCTAGTTGCACCCTAGTTGTACCCTACAAGTGCCCTACTTTAGTTCTGCTTGTGTCCTTGTTACGCCATAGTTATACCCTAGTTGTGTCCTATTTGCAACCTACTTACACCCTACTTACACTCTACTTGCACCCTTGTTGCGCCCTAGTTGCACCCTACTTGCGCCCTAGTGGCGCCCTAGTTGCGCCCTAGTTGCGCTCTACTTGAGCCCTACTTGCACCTTTCTTGCTCTCTAGTTGTGTCCTAGTTTTGCCCTAGTTGTGCTGTATTTGTGCCCTATTTGCGTTTTAGTTACACCACAGTTGTGCCTTAGGTGGGAATTAGCTATGCCCTAGTTGTGCCCTAGTTGTGTCCTAGTTTTGCCCTAGTTGTGCCCTAGTTTCCCCGGTTTTCGCCCTAATTGCGCCCTACTTGCTCCATGTTTGTGGCCTAGTTGCAACCTAATTGTGCCCTACTTACACCCAATTTGCACCCTAGTTGCACCCTAGTTGCGCCCTAGTTGCGCTCTACTTGAGCCCTACTTGCACCTTTCTTGCTCTCTAGTTGTGTCCTAGTTGTGCCCTAGTTCTAGCTTACTCGCACCCTACTTGGACCCTAGTTGCGTCCCAGTTGTGCCATAATAGCGCCCTAGTCACGCCGTACTTCCGCCCTAGTCGCGCCGAACTTGCGCCATAGTTGCGCCCAAGATTCGCCTCACTTAACCAATAGCTACGCCCAAGTTACGACCTAGTTGCACACCAGTTACATCCTACTTACGCCCTACTTGCACCCTGGTTGCGCCCTATTTGCGCCCTTGTTGCGCTCTACTTGTCCCAAAGTTGCACCCTAGTTGTGCCTAGTTGCACCCTAGTTGCGCCTCAGTTTGGCACTAGCTACGGCCTACTTGCGCACTACTTGGACCAAACTTACGCCCTAGTTGTGCCCTAGTTGCGCCCTACTTCTGCCCTACTTGCACCTTGCTTGCACCCTAGTTACATCCTACTTCTGCCTAGTTGCACCCTAGTTGCATCTCAGTTGGGCACTAGCTTCGCCCTAGTTGCACCCTAGTTGGGCCCTAGTTGCACCCTAGTTGCGCCTTACCTACGCCCTTCTTGCACCATAGTTTTGTCCTACTTGCGCCCTACTTGCGCCCTATTTGCGCCTCAGTTGGGCTCTCGTTACGCTCTAGTTACACTAAAGTTGCACCCTATTTGCACCCTAGTCGCGTCCTACTTGCACCCTACTTGCATCCTAGTTGTACCCTACTTGTGCCCTGATTGCGCCCTTGTTGCTCCCTAGTTGGGTCTGAGTTGGACAATAGCTATGCCCTTGTTGCCTTNTAAATGTACCCTACTTGTGCCCTTGTTGCATCCTAGTTGCACCCTAGTTGTACCCTACAAGTGCCCTACTTTAGTTCTGCTTGTGTCCTTGTTACGCCATAGTTATACCCTAGTTGTGTCCTATTTGCAACCTACTTACACCCTACTTACACTCTACTTGCACCCTTGTTGCGCCCTAGTTGCACCCTACTTGCGCCCTAGTGGCGCCCTAGTTGCGCCCTAGTTGTGGTGTAATTGTGCATTAGTTGCGCCCTACATGCATCCTAGTTGTGCCGTACTTGCACCCTAGTTGCGCCCTACTTGTGTTGCAGTTGCGCACTATTAACGCCCCTTGTTATGGCCTAGTTGCGCCGTAGGTACGCCCTTCTTGCGCCCTGCATGTGCCCTGGTTTTGCCCTAGTTGTGCTGTATTTGTGCCCTATTTGCGTTTTAGTTACACCACAGTTGTGCCTTAGGTGGGAATTAGCTATGCCCTAGTTGTGCCCTAGTTGTGTCCTAGTTTTGCCCTAGTTGTGCCCTAGTTTCCCCGGTTTTCGCCCTAATTGCGCCCTACTTGCTCCATATTTGTGGCCTAGTTGCAACCTAATTGTGCCCTACTTACACCCAACTTGCACCCTAGTTGCACCCTAGTTGCGCCCTAGTTGTGCTCTACTTGAGCCCTACTTGCACCTTTCTTGCTCTCTAGTTGTGTCCTAGTTGTGCCCTAGTTCTAGCTTACTCGCACCCTACTTGGACCCTAGTTGCGTCCCAGTTGTGCCATAATAGCGCCCTAGTCACGCCGTACTTCCGCCCTAGTTGCGCCGAACTTGCGCCATAGTTGCGCCCAAGATTCGCCTCACTTAACCAATAGCTACGCCCAAGTTACGACCTAGTTGCACACCAGTTACATCCTACTTACGCCCTACTTGCACCCTGGTTGCACCCTATTTGCGCCCTTGTTGCGCTCTACTTGTCCCAAAGTTGCACCCTAGTTGTGCCTAGTTGCACCCTAGTTGCGCCTCAGTTTGGCACTAGCTACGGCCTGCTTGCGCACTACTTGGACCAAACTTACGCCCTAGTTGTGCCCTAGTTGCGCCCTACTTCCGCCCTACTTGCACCTTGCTTGCACCCTAGTTACATCCTACTTCTTCCTAGTTGCACCCTAGTTGCATCTCAGTTGGGCACTAGCTTCGCCCTAGTTGCACCCTAGTTGGGCCCTAGTTGCACCCTAGTTGCGCCTTACCTACGCCCTTCTTGCACCATAGTTTTGTCCTACTTGCGCCCTACTTGCGCCCTATTTGCGCCTCAGTTGGGCTCTCGTTATGCTCTAGTTACACTAAAGTTGCACCCTATTTGCACCCTAGTCGCGTCCTACTTGCACCCTACTTGCATCCTAGTTGTACCCTACTTGTGCCCTGATTGCGCCCTTGTTGCTCCCTAGTTGGGTCTGAGTTGGACAATAGCTATGCCCTTGTTGCCTTCTAGGTGTGCCCTAGTTGCCCCTAGTTATGCCTTAGTTGCGCCCTCATTTCGCCCTAGTTACGTCCTAGTTGTGCCAATGTTGTGCCCTACCTCCGCCCAACTTGCGCCCTAGTTGTACTCCAGTTACGCCCTAGTTGATGGATATGAGAGTGCCGGAAAGTGACAAAAATAGGTTGCTCAATACAGTTGCATAGAGGATGTTTCACAGGTTCCAACGCACTTTACGGAACTTGATTCGGAGGCCGTTTGAGTGAGATATGGATTTCCAAAGTTTGGAGATCATGGGTCAGGTTCAAGTGACGACCTGAGCACTTTGAGCTCAAAAGGCAGCAGGATTATTGGCCAGGACGGCTGAGAGCGGCCTTCAAGGAGAAAAGGCGGCTAGAGGACCTTCAAGCGACTTCAAGAAAGGTCCAGATAATGATTGTTGGTCGTCCAAGTGGTGTGAGACATAATTATCTTGTGTGACAAGGTGACTGCCGCTCATCCCGCTAGGCTAGGAGAGTGCGCTAGAGGGTAGACTTTGACAGAGTGTATCTCAGTGCTCCCTTGGCCAAATGAGACATATAAGGGCTTGTTGGAAAGCTGTGACAATGAAATTTCTCACTCAAGAGTTGATTCATACATTTGCATTCTCTACAAACCTACAATTGCATCCGTAACTTCTGTCTCTGCAACCTGCAACTCTCTCTCACAAACAGTTGGTCCTGCCTAGGCGGCTCTTAGTGAGCCTGATCACCTCCCTGAGGGCTGTCCCTATTTCCATCAGTGGTATCAGAGCTAAAACAAGGCTTTGTCTCATCCTTGAGGCATTCCTTGTACCCTGTTGTGTGAGAGTTGTTTTGGGGGCTGAACATTGCACTACCATGTCGACATCCGCTTCTGTGGTAGCCAACGTCAACATTGCCAAGTTCGAAGGCAAGAACTTCTTCAATTGGAGCAACAACATAAATATGGTGCTGATGGATAAAGCTCCCTCTCTGGAGCCAGGTGGACGAGAAGGAGAAGGCACCAATAGAAAGCTCCCTCTCTCTTGGCGAGGCCCGTACCTACCGCGAGAAGCGTGACCGCGTCCTCGCAACCATCTACCTCCACCTCGCCAAACGGCAGCAACTCTTTGTCCATGTCATCCTCACGCCAAAGGAGGTTTGGAAAAAGCTTGAGTCCACTTATGCTTCCAAGTCAATCCTCATGAATATGCAGCTGCGTCGTCGCTTTCACATCGTGAAGATGGATGAGTCCGTATCCATGATTGACTATATCAACATGGTGAAGTCCCTCTCTAACCAGCTTGCTGCAATTGAGGATCCTGTCAAGGAGCGTGTGCTCATGCTTACAATCCTTTTTGGCATTCCTAGTAGCTACACTCCTCTCATTGTTGCCCTGGACCAGCGTGGCGACAAGCTCTCCCTCAACGATGTGGAGAAGAGCCTACTGTTTGAGGAGGAGCGGCNCAAGGGAGAGGAGGGCGAAAGCGGACTGGACGTCGATCTCATCTCCAACTGTGGTCATGGGGGTGGTGCTGCACCGACCAGGGGTAATGGCGGAGGAGGGAAGAAGAAGGGGAACTGCCACTACTGCAAGAAGCCGGGCCATTGGGCGCACGAATGGCAGAATAAGAAGGCGGACCTTGCGGCTGGAGTGGGAGCAAGAAAACATTCCGACGCTTCCATGAACGCAGCAGATTGGGAGAGTGGATTCGTGATAACCATCCGGGTCCTGCACGTCTCCGACAACACCGCCTTGTTCTAGATCATCGACTGGGGAGCCAGGCGGCACATGACGTGTTGTCGAGAGTGGTTTGTCGTCTACACCGCCATTGAGCCTTGTCGGGTGTACATGGAGGACAATCATGTGCAAATGACGGTTGGGGAGGGTGAGATTATGTTTTGTGCTTCCGTTGAGGGTAAGCACGTGGAACGTCATATGAAGGGTGTGCTCCATGTTCCCGGGCTGGCAGCTAACCTCCTCTCTGTCTCATCTCTCGTCTCTGAAGGCATGCGGGTTTGCTTTGAGAATGGTGGCTGCACCATCTCTGCCCGTCCAGGACGTGTGCTTGCAAAAGCGAACAAGGAGGATGGTCTTTACTGTCTCTACGTGGTGTCGGAGAAGGAAGCCGACTCAGCGTTGGCGGCGAGAGAGGGAAAACACGACATTGGCCTGTGGCACCATCGGCTTGGTCACCTCGGCTATGGCGCCATCATCTCCATGCAGCAGATGGTCCGCGGCCTGGAGCTCAAGGGGGTGAAGCAGCCTGGTGTACCAGCTTGTGAGAGTTGCATTGAAGGGAAGCAAGCCTGTGCTTCTTTCACGGGGGAAGGGAAGGGGACGGCTGAGCTTCTCTCACTCTTTCACTCTGATTTATGCGGTCCCATGCCATCACAGTCCTTGTCCGGCAAGTTGTACTTTATCACGTTCATTGATGAAAAATCAAGGAAGACGTGGGTGTCCTTCCTGGCTGGCAAGGATGAGTGCTTTGATGCTTTCAAGGTGTGGATTGCTGCTGCACAGAATGAGAGTGGCAAGCGGTTGAAGGTGCTTCACACCGACGGTGGAGGAGAGTACCTCTCCAACGACTTCCGCACCTTCCTCAAGTGTCGCAGGATCAGGCACGAGGTCACCCCACCTGGAATATTCCAGCTGAACGGCGTGGTTGAACGCGTAAACCGCACGCTCATGGAGCGTGTTCAGAGCATGCTCAAAGACACGGAGCTCCCACCAACCTTTTGGGCGGAAGCGGTCAACATTGCCATGTACCTGAAAAACCGGAGTCCCACGCGTGCCGTGCCACTAATGACACCGGACAAGGTGTGGACAGGACGCAAACCAACAGTGATGCACCTGAAAGTCTGCAGGTGTGGCGTACTTGTGCACGTGCTTGCTGGCAACAAGCTGGACGCAAAGTCGGTGAAGGCGGCCTTCCTCGGCTACGACACCATGGGATACCGCCTCTACAACCTCGTTGTTTGCAAGATCATCCGCAGCCGCGACGTCGTCTTTCAAGAGGACGTGAAGGACTGGACTTGGAGCCCTATGACTGCTGTTCCACTTGCTCCCGCACTTGTACCTGAACTAGGAGAAGTTCCGATAGCAGAAGAGGACGGTGACAGCGGTAACAATAAGGAGGTGGAGGGAGCTGAGAAGGAGAAGGAGCCAGCAGCCGAATCTGATGAGGAGGAGCAACAAAACAATGTACAGCAGCTGCCACGACGGCCCGCACGCATCAGCAAAGGTGAAAAGGACAGTGGGGAGCCGCTGAGGTGATCCGAAAACCTCGCAAGAAAACAAAGGCCGTTGGAGGAGCTGGTGAACCTGTGCACCGTTCCACCACCAACAGAGTCGTCTGATCTGGAGCTTCTCTTCCTTACACTCACCGATGACCCAGCCACATTTGCTGAAGCCATGCGTAGCGCCGAGGTGGTAGATTGGCGTATCGCAGCAGACAAGGAGTATGGTACGCTCATGAAGAACGGTACCTGGACCCTCGAGGAACCTCCACGTGGCAACTGGGTGATCGGATGCCGGTGGATCTTTAGGCGCAAGTGTTGTGTGGATGGTAAGATGCTCAGGTACACAGCACAGCTGGTTGTAAAGGGGTATGCGCAGACTGAGGGTGTAGATTACAATGAGACATTTGTACCTATCGCAAAGTTCCCATCCATCTGAGCGATCCTCGCACTTGCTGTTGCTATGGACTAGGAGGTGCACCAAATGGATGTGACTTGTGCATTTCTGAATGGTGACCTCGAGGAGGATGTGTACATGGAGCATCCGGAGGGATATGTGGTGGAGGGAAAGGANAGCCGCTGAGGTGATCCGAAAACCTCGCAAGAAAACAAAGGCCGTTGGAGGAGCTGGTGAACCTGTGCACCGTTCCACCACCAACAGAGTCGTCTGATCTGGAGCTTCTCTTCCTTACACTCACCGATGACCCAGCCACATTTGCTGAAGCCATGCGTAGCGCCGAGGTGGTAGATTGGCGTATCGCAGCAGACAAGGAGTATGGTACGCTCATGAAGAATGGCACCTGGACACTCGAGGAACCTCCACGTGGCAGCTGGGTGATCGGATGCCGGTGGATCTTTAGGCGCAAGTGTTGTGTGGATGGTAAGATGCTCAGGTACACAGCACAGCTGGTTGTAAAGGGGTATGCGCAGACTGAGGGTGTAGATTACAATGAGACATTTGTACCTGTCGCAAAGTTCCCATCCATCTGAGCGATCCTCGCACTTGCTGTTGCTATGGACTAGGAGGTGCACCAAATGGATGTGACTTGTGCATTTCTGAATGGTGACCTCGAGGAGGATGTGTACATGGAGCATCCGGAGGGATATGTGGTGGAGGGAAAGGAGGATTTGGTGTGCAAGCTTGTGAAGGCCCTCTACGGCCTGAAGCAAGCCCCGCGAGCATGGTACCACAAGATGGATGAGCAGCTGGCTGGCTTTGGCTTTGTGCCCAGTGAAGCAGACCATGCTGTCTATGGGCACACACAAGAGGCAAGCCAGATCATCATCTTACTCTATGTTGATGATCTGCTCATTACATTTGACTCCAAGTCTCTTTTGGATGATGTGAAGCACTCCCTTGCTGCCAGGTTTGACATGAAGGGCATGGGAGATCTCGGTTACTACCTTGGCCTTCAGGTCAAGCGCGACCGGCAGCAGCAGACTTTGGAGCTGTCGCAGAGCACGTACGTGAGCGACATCCTTAAGCGCTTGAACATGGCAGGAGCGCGCGAGGCTGCTATACCACTGGAAGTGGGAGCGAAGCTGAGCATGATGCAGACTCCCCACGGCAAGCAAGAGAGCAGCCGCATGGAAGCAGTGCCATACCAAGCAGCAGTTGGGAGCCTCATGTACGCAGCAGTCGGCACGCGCCTCAACATCAGCCAAGCAGTGGGAGTTCTCAACAAGTTTTGCGCGAATCCGGGCATGACGCATTGGGAGGCGGTTAAGCGAGTGTTGCGCTACCTGGACAGCAGCAATAGCCTTTGCCTCACCTTCAACAGGAACAACAGCCCCATCCTCATCGGCTACAGTGACGCAGATTGGGGAGGTGACCTGGACACATTAGGTCCACCAGTGGGTTTGTGTTTGTGCTCGGAAGAGGTGCAATCAGCTAGAGAAGCAAGAAGCAAGAGTGTGTTGCCCTCTCCTCCACCAAAACAGAGTACATCGCCCTGAGTGAAGCAGCAAAGGAAGTTGTGTGGCTGCGTGAGCTGCTAGCAAGCCTTGGGCAGCAGCAGACCACAGCCACCACCATCTACTGTGACAACATGAGCGCCATTGCTCTGACGAAGAACGCCTAGTTTCACGCCCGCACCAAGCACATTGACCTACGGTACCACTTCATCCGCGAGCTCGTGGCAAAGCAGGTGGTGCAGATCAAGTTTTGCCCTTCAAGCATGACGTTGGCAGACTTTCTGACCAAGCCGCTGGCAGCGCACCACTTTCAGCAGCTGAGGGGACAATGCGGACTTGTGTGATTTTTGTTTTCGCAAAGTGAGAGAATGATGGATATGAGAGTGACAGAAAGTGACCAAAATAGGTTGCTCGATAAAAATCATCTGGAATAACAATTGCATAAAGGATGTTTCACAGGTTCCAACGCACTTTACGGATCTTGATTCGGAGTCCATTTGAGTGAGATATGGATTTCCAAAGTTTGGAGATCATGGGTCGGGTTCAAGTGATGACCTGAGCACTTTGAGCTCAAAAGGCGGCAGGATTATTGGCCAGGACGGCTGAGAGCGGCCTTCAAGGAGAAAAGGCCGCTAGAGGACCTCCAAGAGACTTAAAGGAAGGTGCAGACAATGATTGTTGGTCGTCCAAGTGGTGTGAGACATAATTCTCTTGTGTGACAAGGTTACTGCCGCTCATCCCGCTAGGCTAGGAGAGTGTGCTAGAGGGTAGACTTTGACAGAGTGTATCTCAGTGCTCCCTAAGCCAAGTGAGGCATATAAGGGATTGTCGGAAAGCTGTGACAGTGCGATTTATCATTCAAGAGTCGATTTAGAAATTTGCATTCTCTGCAAACCTACAATTGCTTCTGTAATTTCTGTCTCTGCAACCTGCAACTCCCTCTCGCAAAGAGTTGGTCCTGCGTAGGCAGCTCTTAGTTAGCCCAATCACCTCCCTGACGGCTGCCCCAGTTTCCATCACTAGTTGTGCCCTAGTGTACCCTAATTTTGCCCTATTTCCGCCCTACTTGCATCCTAGTTGTACCCTGGATGCACCCTAGTTGTGCCCTACTTGCGCCCTACTTCCACCCTACTTACGCCCTAGCCATACCCTAGTTACGCCCTAGTTGCACCGTACTTGTGCCCAACTTACACCCTAGTTGTGCCTAGTTGCACCCTAGTTGTGTCCTACCCTACTTGCGCTCTAGTTACGTTCTACATGCATCCTCATTGCGCCCTACTTGTGTCCTACTTGCGCCCTAGTTGAACCCTAGATAAACCTTACTTGCACCCTACTTGCACCCTAGTTGTGCCCTAGTTCCTTCCTTGTTGCGCCCTAGTTCCGCCCTACTTGCACCCTATGTGCGTCGTACTTTCGACCTAGTTGTGCCCTACTTGCATCCTAGGTGCGCCTGACTTGCGCCCGAGTTGCGTCCCAATTGCGACTTACTTCTGCACAATGTGTGCCCTAGTTGCACCCTAGTTGCGCCCTAGTTGTGCCCTGCTTGTGCCCTATTTTCACCCTAGTTGTACCCTAGTTGCTCCTTTGTTGCATCCTTATTGCGCCCTACTTGCGTCCTAGTTACACCCTAGTTGCACCCTAGTTGTACCCTATTAGCGCCCTACTTGAGTTCTATTTGCGTCCTTGTTACACTATAGTTATGCCCTAGATGTGTCCTACTTGCAAACGACTTGCACCCTACTTAAAATCTATTTGCGTCCTTGTTCCACCCTAGTTGCACCCTACTTGCACCCTAGTGGCGCCCTAGTTGTGCCCTAGTTGTGCCCTTGTTGTGCACTAGTTGTGTCCTACATGCGTCCTAGTTGCGCCGTACTTGCACCCTAGTTGCGCCCTACTTGTGCTGTAGATGGGCACCATAAATGCCCCTTGTTATGGTCTAGTTACGCCATTTATGACCAATGACCCCAAATCCATACACTTGAAAAGAAGTGCACAACCCTCGAACACATATGACGGAAGTTTCCGAGAAGTAGCAAGTCTAGTTTGGTACTCTGTCTTCCAAATTTCTTCCGACTAGATTAAGAGGAATACTCTTTTCCTGAATCTTCTCAGAAAATTGTATGAAAAAAATAGAATGCTACAACATACAATGTCAAAAATCATAATGTGACGTATATACTATCTGAAATATTCATTTGGTTACCTTTGCAAAAGATTGATTGACTACTTCTGTCGCCAATCTTGACAATATGCACATTTGGATTTCTAGAGATAAGTCTCCTCCAGAATGACCCCTAAAATTGTTGTTTCCTTTGATTGTTCCATTCAACCCGAGAGCACACCCTTGTTGTACCATCCACCAAAAAAAAGGACTATCAAACGATTTTGATTAACTCCCTATTTGTATAGTGTTCCTTTGCTTGCGATAACCCCGATGCACATGCACATCCTTTGTATTGTCCATCAGACAATACAAAGAACGACGTCAAGTACACTTATTTTCCATTTGTGCGATAACTGGTGCATCGGGCGTCGCCTTGTGCACCATGGATAAATCGACGGCTTAATTCTTTTCCTCAAAAGGACGAGCCAAGACCACTTCATTCTTCTCGTGTCCATTTTCTCAGTGCAACGTAGTGGCTCAATTTTCCATCACTCTTCAAAACTAGTCAAGTGGGGATGGACAAGCGGGCTAGACAGATTATTTCGCCTCTTTCTCTTACCAATGGATGAAGGCAACGGCGGATCCACAGACAATCGAGACTGTTTGCTACTTTGGTCGAGACTTGTAATTGTTTTTTATGTTCTCCTGGGTATTAAAAGAACGCCACCTCAAGAGATATCAATCCTGCGATACACCGGCCGGTTGATACTAGTTGCACCCTACTTGTGCCATATTTGTGCCCTATTTGCGTTGTAGTTACACGGCACTTGCGCCTCAGTCAAGAACGAGCTATTCCCTACTTGTGTCCTACATGCGCCTGAGTTTCGCCCTAGTTGCAACCTAGCTGTACCCTATTTGCACCCTACTTGCACCCTAGTTGAACCCTAGTTGTGCCCTAGTTGCACCCTATTTGCACCCTACATACGCCCTACTTGCGCCCTAGTTGTACCCTGGTTCCGCCCTAACTACGCCCTACCTGAGCCCTACGTGCACCAATCTTGTTCCCCAGTTGCGTCCTAGTTGCACCCTGATAGTGCTCTAGTTGTGCCCTACTTGAGCCTTAGTTGCGCCCAACTTTATCCCTAGTTGCGCCCAAGATTCACCTCACGTAACCGATAGCTACGCCCATGTTACGACCTAGTTGCGCACTGGTTCCGTCCAGCTTACACCCTACTTGCACCAGAGTTGAGCCCTACTTGCTCCCTTGTTGCGCCCTACTTGTCCCCTAGTTGCACCCTAGTTGTGCCTAGTTGCACCCCAGTTGCGCCTCAGTTGGGCACTAGCTACGCCCTAGTTCCGCACTACTTGGGCGCAACTTGTGCCCTAGTTGTACCCTAGTTATGCCCTACGTGCGCTCTACTTGCGCCCTAGTTGTGCCTAGTTGCGCCCTAGTTGTGCCTAGTTACGCCCTAGTTGCATCTCAGTTGGGCACTAGCTACGCCCTAGTTGCACCCTAGTTGGGCCATAGTTGCACCCTAGTTGCACCCTACTACGCCAATCTACGCCANGGTTCCGCCCTAACTACGCCCTACCTGAGCCCTACGTGCACCAATCTTGTTCCCCAGTTGCGTCCTAGTTGCGCCCTGATAGTGCTCTAGTTGTGCCCTACTTGAGCCTTAGTTGCGCCCAACTTTATCCCTAGTTGCGCCCAAGATTCACCTCACATAACCGATAGCTACGCCCATGTGACGACCTAGTTGCGCACTGGTTCCGTCCAGCTTACACCCTACTTGCACCAGAGTTG
>SZWC01016632.1:32486-49628 GCA_023375785.1 Penium margaritaceum | reverse complement strand
GCCCTACTTGCTCCCTTGTTGCGCCCTACTTGTCCCCTAGTTGCACCCTAGTTGTGCCTAGTTGCACCCCAGTTGCGCCTCAGTTGGGCACTAGCTACGCCCTAGTTCCGCACTACTTGGGCGCAACTTGTGCCCTAGTTGTACCCTAGTTATGCCCTACGTGCGCTCTACTTGCGCCCTAGTTGTGCCTAGTTGCGCCCTAGTTGTGCCTAGTTACGCCCTAGTTGCATCTCAGTTGGGCACTAGCTACGCCCTAGTTGCACCCTAGTTGGGCCATAGTTGCACCCTAGTTGCACCCTACTACGCCAATCTACGCCAACCTTGTACCCTAGTTTTGTCCTACTTGCACCCTAGTTGCACCCTACTTGCGCCGTAGTTGCGCCTCAGTTGGGCTCTCACTACACTCTAGTTGCACTGTAGTTGCACCCTGGTTGCATCCTAGTTACGCCCTACTTGAACCTTACTTGCGCCCTAGTTGCACCCTACTTGCGCCGTAGTTGCGCCTCAGTTGGGCTCTCACTACACTCTAGTTGCACTGTAGTTGCACCCTGGTTGCATCCTAGTTACGCCCTACTTGAACCTTACTTGCGCCCTAGTTGCACCCTACTTGTGCCTTAGTTGCGCCTTTGTTCCTCCCTAGTTGGGTCTCAGTTGGACAATAGCTACGCCCTAGTTTCCTTCTTGGTGCTCCCTAGTTGCGCCCTTGTTGCACCTTAGTTGCACCATTGTTTTACCCCAGTTATGTCCTAGTTGCGCCCTTGTTGTACCCTACCTTCGCCCTACTTACGCCCTAGTTGCACCCTAGTTACGCCCTAGTTGTGCCCTAGTGCACCCTAATTGCGCCCTATTTCCGCCCTACTTGCGTCCTAGTTGCACCCTGGATGCACCCTAGTTGTACCCTACTTGCGCCCTACTTCCACCCTAGTTACGTCCTAGCTACAACCTTAGTTGCGCCCTAGTTGCACCCTACTTGTGTCCAACTAGCACCCTAGTTGTACCTAGTTACATCCTAGTTGCATCCTAGTTGCATCCTAGTTACGCCCTACTTGCGCCCTAGTTGCGCCCTACTTTCATCCTCATTGTGCCCTACTTGTGTCCTACTTGCGCCATAATTGCGCCCTAGATAAGTCCTACTTGCATCCTACTTGCACCCTACTTGCGCCCTAGTTCCGTCCTTGTTGTGCGCTATTTCTGCCCTACTTGTGACCTGCGTACGCCTTACTTGTGCCTTAGTTGCGCCCTACTTGCACCTGAGTTGCGCCAGACTTGCACCCGAGTTGTGCCCTAATTGTGCCTCAGTTGTGCACTAGGTACGCCCTAGTTGCACCATAGTTGCGCCCTAGTTGTGCCCTGCATGTGCCTTATTTTCACCCTAGTTGTGTCCTAGTTGCTCCTTCGTTGCATCCTAATTACGCCCTACTTGTGCCCTAGTTGCACTGTAGTTACACCTTAGTTGTACCCTACTAGTGCCCTACTTTAGTTCTACTTATGCCCTTCTTGCACCGTAGTTGCGCCCTAGTTGTGTCCTACTTGTGACCTACTTGCGCCCTACTTACACTCTATTTGTGCCCTTGTTGCGTCCTACTTGCACCTTATTTGTGCCTTAGTGGCACCTTGTTTTGCGCTCTAGTTGCACCCTAGTTGTGCACTAGTTGCATCCTACATGCATCCTAGCTGCGCCATACTTGCACCCTAGTTGCACCCTACTTGTGCTGCAGTTGGGCACTGTTAACACCCCTAGCTACGGCCTAATTGTACCCTAGGTGCACCCTTCTTACACCCTGCTCGTACCCTAGTTGTGCCCTACTTGCACCACATTTTGTGCCCTTTTTGTGTTGTAGTTACACCGTAGATATACCTCATTTGGGAACTAGCTATGCTCTAGTTGCGTCCTAGTTGTGTCCTAGTTACCCCTATTCTTTCCCTACCTGTGTCCAACTTGCGCCTTAGTTGCTCCCTAGTTGCAACCTAGTTGCAACCTAGTTGTGCCGTACTTGCACCTTACTTACGCCCTAGTTGCACCATAGTTGCGCCCTAATTGTACCCTACTTGTGCCCTACTAACGCCGTGCTTGCGCCCTAGTTGTACCCTAGTTGTACCCTAGTTGCGCCCTACTTGAGCCCTACTTGCACCCTTCTTGTTCCCTAGTTGCACCCTAGTTGTGCTCTAGTTCCATCCTTCTCGCACCCTACTTGAACCCTAGTTGCGTTTTACTTGCGTCTTAGTAGCGCCCATGTTACACCCTACTTGCGCCCTTACTGTACCTTACTTGTCCCCAAGTTATGTCCTTGTTGTGCCTAGTTGCAGCCTAGTTGCACCTCACTTGGACACTAGCTACGCCCTAGTTGCGCACTACTTGGGTCCAACTTGAGCCCTAGTTGTGCCCTACTTGCGCCCTACTTGTGCCCTAGTTGCACCCTAGTTGCGTCCTAGTTTTGCCTTAGTTGGACACTAGCTACGCCATTGTTGCGCCATAACTATACCCTAGTTACATCTTACTTACGCCCTACTTGCGCCCCAGTTGCATCCTACGTCCATCCTAGTTGCGCCATAGTCATCTCCTGCTACGTCTAAGTTGTGTACTAGCTACGCCCTAGCTGTGCCTTAGGTGTGCCCTAGTTGTGTCTTAGTTGCGCCGTAGTTGCACCCTAGTTGCGCCCTACTTGTGCCCTACTTGCGACTTCCTAGTGCCCTAGTTGTGCCCTAGTTGCGCCCTAGTTACACCCTCATTGCGCCCTACCTGCACCCTAGTTGCACCCTAGTTATGCCCTAGTTGTGTTCTACTTGCACCTAATTCCGACCTACTTGTGACCTAGTTGCGCCGTAGTTGCGTCCTTGTTGCGCCCTACTTGCGTCCAAATTGCGCCCTACTTGCGCCCTAGTTGGCCCTAGTTGGCCCTAGTTGCACCCTAGTTGTGCCCTACATGCACCCTTCTTGCCCCCTTGTTGCACCCTAGTTGCGACCTAGTTACGTCCTAGTTGTGTCCTACTTGCATCCTACTTGGGCCCTACTTGCACCCTGGTTTCACCCTAGTTGCACCTCACTTGGACACTAGCTAGGCCCTAGTTTCGCCCTTGGTGCACCCAAGTTGTGCCCTATATGTGACCTACTTGTGCCCTAGTTGTGCCCTACTCGTGCCCTACTTGTGCCCTACTTGCGCCCAACTTGCGTCCTAGTTGCGCCCTAGTTGTACCCTACTTGTGCCCTACTTATGTCCTACTTCCGCCCTAGTTGCACCCTAGTCGCACCCTAGTTGTGCCCAATTTACGCCTATTTGCGCCCTTCTTGGGCCCTAGTTGCGCCCAAGTTGCGCCCTAGTTGCGCCCAAGTTGCGCCGTACTTACGCCCTACTTGCACCCTAGTTGCGTCCTACTTGCACCCTAGTTGTGCCATAGTTGTGCCCTCATTGCGCCCTAGTTGCGCGCTAGTTATGCCCTACTTGTGCCCTAGTTGCGCTTTGGTTGCGCCCTAGCTGCGCCCTAGTTACGGCCTAGTTGTACCCTACTTGCGCCCTACTTGCGCCCTTGTTGTTCCCCAGCTACGCCCATGTTGCGCCTTAGTTGCACCTTTATAATGCACTAGGTACGCCCCAGTTGTGCCTTAGTTTTTCCCTACTTACACCCTTGTTATGCCCTAGTTGCGCCCTAATTGCGTCCTACTTGGTCCCTACTTGCACCCTAGTTTTGCCCTAGTTTTTTCCTAGTTGTGTCCTTCTTTCGCTCTACTTGCTTCCTACTTCCACCCTAGTTGCGCAGTAGTTGCGTCCTACTTGCGACCTACTTGCACCCTACTTGCGCCCTAGTTGTGTCCTAGTTGCGTCCTAGTTACACACTACTTGCGAACTTCTTGGACCCTTGTTGCTGCTTAGTTGTGCCATGTTCGCGTCCTGGTTTCGCCCGACATGCACCCTAGTTGCGCCCTGATTGTGCCTCAGTTGGGCACTATCTACGTCCCGGTTATGGTCTAGTTCCGCCCTAGTTGTCTCTCAGGTATACCCCATTTTCACCCTACATTCTTCCTAGTTGTGCCTTACTTGCGATGTGGTTGCGCCTCAGTTGGACACTAGCTATGCCCTTGTGCGTCCTAGTTGTGCCCTAGTTGCGCCATAGTTACACTCTACTTGCGCCCTACTTGCGCCCTAGTTGTGCCCTAGTTGCACCCTAGTTGTGCCCTACTTGTGCCCTACTTGTGCCCTTGTTGCATCCTAGTTGTACCCTAGTTGTACCCTTCTTACGCCCTACTTGCGCCCTAGTTGCGCCCTAGTTGTGCCCTACTTGTGCCCTACTTGCCCCCTTATAGTCCCCTACTTGCACCTTACTTGCACCCTAGTTGCGCCCTACTTGCGCCCTAGTTGCGCCCTAGTTGTGCCCTACTTGTGCCCTACTTGCCCCCTTATAGTCCCCTACTTGCACCTTACTTGCACCCTAGTTGCGCCCTACTTGTACCCTACATGGTCCCTATTTGTACGCTAGTTGCACCCTAGTTGCACCCTACTTACACCCGCCCTACTTGTACGCTAGTTGCACCCTAGGTTCGCCTCAGTTGGGAACTTGCTACACCCAAGTTGCGTCCTACTTGCACCCTAGTTGCACCCTACTTACACCCGCCCTACTTGTACGCTAGTTGCACCCTAGGTTCGCCTCAGTTGGGAACTTGCTACACCCAAGTTGCGTCCTACTTGCACCCTAGTTGCACCCTACTTGCGTCCTACTTGCGCCCTATTTGTGCCCTACTTGCATCCAAGTTACACCCTACTTGTACCCTAGTTGAATGTAATTTGTGCCTAGTTGCGCCCTCGTTGCATCTAAGTTTGCCATGAGCTACACCCTAGTTGCCCCCTAGTTGCATCCTAGTTGCACCATACTCTTTCCTTCTGCTTTACTGGCGCCTTAGTAACGCCCTACTTTCTCCCTAGTTGTACCCTAGGTGCACCCTAGTTACACCCTAGTTGCGCCTCAGCTAGGCACTAGCTATGTCCTTGTTTCACTGTAGTCGCACCCTAGTTACGTTGTAGTTGCGCCGTGCTTGTGCCCTACTTGCGCCCTAGATGCGCCCTACTTGCGCACTAGTTGTGTCGTAGGTGCGCCCTAGTTGAGTCTCGATGCGGCACTAGCTATGCCCTAGTTGCACCCTAGGTGTACCCTAGTTGCAGCCTAGTTGCGTCCTACTTGGGCCCTAGTTCCGCCCTAGTTGCGCACTACTTTCGCCCTATGTGCACCTTAGTTGCGCACTAGTTGCACCGTAGGTGCGCCCTGGTTGCGCCCTGCTTGCACCCTAGTATGCCCTAGTTGCGCCCTGGTAACGCCCTACTTGTGCCTTACTTGCACCGTCCTTGCACTGTAGTTGCATCCTAGATGCGCCCTAATAGCACCCTACTTGCACCCTACTTGCACCCTAGTTATGTTCTACTTGCGCTGTGGTTTCGCCCTACTTGCGCCCAACTTGCACCCTAGTTGTGCGTAGTTGCACCCTAGTTGTTTCCTCCTTGCATCCTAGTTCCTCCCTACTTGCGCCCTATTTGTGCCTTACTTGCGTCCTACTTGTGTTCTTGTTGTGCCCTAGTTGCGCCCTAGTTGTGTCCTACTTACACCCTACTTGCGCCCTACTTGCACCCTAGTTACGCCCTTGTTGTGCCCTAATTGTACCCTACTTATGCCCTACTTGCGCCCTACTTGCACCCTACTTGCACCCTTGTTATGCCCTACTTGTGCCCTTGTTGCGCCCTAGTTATGCCCTAGTTGGGCCATAGTTGCGCCCCAGTTGGACACTAGCTACGCCCTAGTTGTGCCATAGTTGCGCCCTATTTACACCCTAGTTGCACCCTACTTGCGCCCTTGTTGTGCCATTCTTGCGCCCTACTTCCATCCTACTTGCGCTCTAGTTGCGCCAAAGTTGCGCCCCAGTTGGGCCCTTGTTGCGCCTCTGTTGCGGACTAGCTACACCCTAGTTAGGCCCTAGGTGCGCCCTAGGCACGCCCTAGATGCGTACTAGTTGCGCCCTTTTTGTGCCCTACTTGTGTCCTAGTCGCGTCCTAGTTTCCCCCTAGTTGTGCCCTACTTGTGCCCTACTTGCGCCCTACTTTCACCCTTGTTGCGCCCAAGTTACGCGTCATTTTTTTTCCCTACTTGCGTCCTAGTTTTGCCCTTTTTGTGCCCTACTTGTGTCCTACTTGCACGCTGAGTGTACCCTAGTCGTGCCCTAATTGTACCCTAGTTCGGGCCTACTTGCAACCTACTTGCGCCCTACTTGTGCCCTAGTTTTTGCCTAGTTGTACCCTAGTTGCTTCCTACTTACACGCTAGGTGTGCCCTACTTGCGTCCTTGTTGCGCCCTAGTTACACCTTATTTGCGTCCTACTTGCACGCTGAGTGTACCCTAGTCGTGCCCTAATTGTACCCTAGTTCGGGCCTACTTGCAACCTACTTGCGCCCTACTTGTGCCCTAGTTTTTGCCTAGTTGTGCCCTAGTTGCTTCCTACTTACACGCTAGGTGTGCCCTACTTGCGTCCTTGTTGCGCCCTAGTTACACCTTATTTGCGTCCTACTTGCATCATACTTTCATCGTACTTGCAACCTAGTTGCGTCCTACTTGCGCCCTAGTTGTACCCTAGCTGTACCCTATTTGTGCTCTAGTTGCGCCTCAGTTGGGCACTAACTACGTCCTAGTTGCGCCTTAGTTTTTCCCTACTTGTGCCCTACTAGCGCCCTACTTGCGCCTTAGTTGCGCTCTAGTTGCACCTTAGTAGCACCCTGATTAAGTCCTAGTTATGCCTCGGTTGGGCACTAGCTACCTCCTAGTTGTTCTCTAATTACCCTTATGTGCGCCCTACTTGTGCCCTACTTGCGACCTAGTTGCGCCCTACTTGCGCCCTAGTTGCACCTTAGTTGCACCCTAGTTGCATCCTAGTTGTGTCCTAGTTGCGCCCTACTTGCGCCCTAGTTGCGCCCTAGTTACGCACTAGTTGTGCCCTAGTTGTGCCCTAGTTATATTCCACTTGCACCCTCCTTATGTCCTTCTTTCGCCCTAGTTAAGCCCTAGTTACGCCCTAGTTGTGCCCTACTTGCTCCCTACTTATGCCCTACTTAAACCCTAGTTGTGCCCTAATTGTGTCCTAGTTGTGCCCTATTTTCACCCCACTTGCACCCTTGTTACGCCCTAGTTGCACTCTAGTTGTGTCCTAGTTGTACCCTACTTGCGCCCTAGTTGCGCCTTACTTCCGCCCTTGTTTTCCCCGAGTTGTGTCCTACTTGCACCCTACTTCCATCCTACTTACGCCCTACTTATACCCTAGTTGCGCCCTAGTTACGCCTAAATAGTGCCCTACTTGTGCCCTACTTGCACCCTAGTTACACTCTGGTTGTGTCCTAGTTGTGCCCTAGTTGCACCTCAGTTTAGCACTAGCTATGTCCTAGTTGCGCCCTTTGTTAGCCTCACTTGTGAAGTAGCTACGTCCTGGTTGCGCCCTTGTTGTGCCCTAGTTACACCCTAGTTGCACACTTATTTCTTCTTCCTTGCGTTCTACTTGTGCCATAGTTACGTCCTAGTTGCGCACTACTCACGCCCTACTTGCGTCCTAATAGCGCCCTGGTTGCGCCATAGTTGCACNCCCTAATTGTGTCCTAGTTGTGCCCTATTTTCACCCCACTTGCACCCTTGTTACGCCCTAGTTGCACTCTAGTTGTGTCCTAGTTGTACCCTACTTGCGCCCTAGTTGCGCCTTACTTCCGCCCTTGTTTTCCCCGAGTTGTGTCCTACTTGCACCCTACTTCCATCCTACTTACGCCCTACTTATACCCTAGTTGCGCCTTACTTGCCCCCTAGTTGCGCCTTAGCTGCACCCTAGTTGCACCCTCTTTGTGCCTCGATTGGGCACTAGTTACGCCCTCGTTGGGCCGTAGTTGTGCCCAACTTGCACCGTACTTACACCCTATTTACGCCCTACTTGCACCCTAATTGTTCCCTAGTTGTGCCATACTTGCGCCCTAGTTGCACCCTAGTTTGGCCTCAGTTGTGTACTAGCTATGACCTGGTTGTGCCCTAGTTGCGCCCTAGTTACGCCTAAATAGTGCCCTACTTGTGCCCTACTTGCACCCTAGTTACACTCTGGTTGTGTCCTAGTTGTGCCCTAGTTGCACCTCAGTTTAGCACTAGCTACGTCCTAGTTGCGCCCTTTGTTAACCTCACTTGTGAAGTAGCTACGTCCTGGTTGCGCCCTTGTTGTGCCCTAGTTACACCCTAGTTGCACACTTATTTCTTCTTCCTTGCGTTCTACTTGTGCCATAGTTACGTCCTAGTTGCGCACTACTCACGCCCTACTTGCGTCCTAATAGCGCCCTGGTTGCGCCATAGTTGCACCCTAAATGCGCCCTACTTGTGCCCTATTTGTGCCCTACTTGTGCCCTAGTTGCGCTCTAGTCGCACCCTACTTGCAAAACACTTGCGCCCTAGTTGCGCCCTAGTTGCACCCTAGTTGGACCCTAGTTGCACCCTACTTACACCCTAGTTGCACCCCAGTTGCACCCTACTTCCGTCCCAGTTGCATCCCTGGTGCACCCTACTTGTGCCTTACTTGCAACATACTTGCGTATTACTTTCGCCCTAGTTCTTCCCTAGTTACGCCCTAGTTGTGTCCTTGTTGCGCCCCTGTTGTGCCTCAGTTGGGCACTAGCAACGCTCCAGTTGCACCCTTATTGTGCCCTACTTGCGTCCTACTTGTGCCCTAGTTACGCCCTTGTTGCACCCTAGTTACGACCTATTTCCGCCCTAGTTGCGCCTTAGTTGCACCATGGTTGCGCCTCAGTCGGGCATTAGCTATGTCGTAGTTGTGCCCTTGTTGAACCCTACTTGCAGCCTACTTGCACCCTAGTTGCACCATAGTTGCGCCCAAGCTGTGCCCTAGTTGCACCTAAGTTGGACACTACCTACGCCTTAATTACGCCCTTCTTACGCCCTGGTTAGGCCCTAGTTGTGTCCAACTTGCACACTATTTACGCCCTTGTTCTACCCTACTTGTATCCTAGTTGCACCCTACTTGCACCCTACTTGCGGCCTTGTTTTGCCCTAGTTACGCCCTAGTTGTGCCTTAGTTGTGCCCTACTTGCACCCTAGTTGCGCCCTACTTACACCCTAGTTTCACCCTAGTTACATCCTTCTTGCGTCCTACATTTACCCTACTTGTTACCTAGTTATCCCCTTGTTGTACCCTAGTTGTGCCCTAGTTGACTCCTACTTGCACCCTAGTTGTGCCCTACTTACGGCCTAGTTTCAATCAAGGTGCATCCTACTTGCGCCCTACTTGCACCCTACTTTCACCCTACTTACACCTTAGTTACGTTCTACTTGTGCCCTAGTTACTCCCTCGTTACACCCTACTTGAATCCTAGTTGTAACTCAGTTGGACACTACTTACGCCCTATTTGTACCCTTGCTGCGCCCTGCTTGCAACCTATTTTCGCCCTACTTGCGGCCTATTTGCACCCTAGTTGCGCCCTAGTTACGCCATACTTACGCCCTAGTTGCACCCTAGTTGCATCCTTGTTGCGCCTCAGTTGGGTACTAGCTGTCCCCTAGTTACGGCCTAGTTTTGCCCTAGTTACACCCTAGTTGTACCCTACTCGTGCCCTACCTACACCCTAGTTGCACCCTGGTTGCACCCTAGATGCACCCTGGTTGCGCCTCTATTGAGCATTAGCTACACCTTAGTTGCAGCCTACTTACGTCCTACTTGCGCCCTAGTTGTGCCCTACTTCCACCTTCATTGCGACCTAGTTGCACCGAAGTTACGCCCCAGCTGCGCCCTAGCTGCGCCTTACTTGCGCCCTAGTTGGGTCCTAGTTGCGACCTAGTTGCGCCACACTTGTGCCGTACTTAAGCCCTTACTTGCGTCTTATTTGCNTGTACCCTACTCGTGCCCTACCTACACCCTAGTTGCACCCTGGTTGCACCCTAGATGCACCCTGGTTGCGCCTCTATTGAGCATTAGCTACACCTTAGTTGCAGCCTACTTACGTCCTACTTGCGCCCTAGTTGTGCCCTACTTCCACCTTCATTGCGCCCTAGTTGCACCAAAGTTACGCCCCAGTTGCGCCCTAGCTGCGCCTTACTTGCGCCCTAGTTGGGTCCTAGTTGCGACCTAGTTGCGCCACACTTGTGCCGTACTTAAGCCCTTACTTGCGTCTTATTTGCAGCCTAGTTGTACCCTAGTTGCGCCCTACTTACACCCTACTTGCGCCCTACTCGTGCCCTACTTGCGCCATAGTTGTGCCCTACTTACGCCCTAATTACGCCATAGTTACCCCCTACTTGTACCCTAGTTGCGCCCTCCTTGCACCCTAGGTGTACCCTACTTGCATCCGAGTTGTGCCCTAGTTGCGCCCTACTTACGCCCTAATTACGCCATAGTTACCCCCTACTTGTACCCTAGTTGCGCCCTCCTTGCACCCTAGGTGTACCCTACTTGCATCCGAGTTGTGCCCTAGTTGCGCTCTCCTTGCGCCCTACTTCTACCCTGCTTGTGCCCTACCTCCACCTTAGTTACACCCTAGTTCCGCCCTACTTGCATCCTGGTTGCACCCTAGTTGCCCCTTAGTTGGGTAGTAGCTACGTCCTAGTTCCGCCCTAGTTGCGCCCTAGTTGCGCCCTACTTACGCTCTACTTGTGCCCTACTTTTGCCTTAGTTGTACCCAAGTTGCACCCTAGTTGTGCCCTAGTTGCGCCTTAGTTGCGCCCTAGTTGTGCCCTAGTTGTAGCCTAGTTGCGCCTGAGTTGGGCACTGGCTATATCCTAGTTGTGCCTGGTTGCACCCTAGTTACACCCTTCTTGCACCCTACTTGCGTCCTTCTTGCGCTCTAGTTGCGCCGTAGTTGCGCCATAGTTACGCCCTAGTTGCGCCTCACTTGGACACTAGCTACGCCTTAGTTACGTCCTAGTTACGCCCTAGTTGCGCCCAAGTTGCGCCCTAGTTGCGCCCTAGTTGTGCCCTAGTTGCGCCCAACTTGCGCCTTACTCACGCCCTAGTTGTGCCCTAGTTGTGCACTACTTAAGTCCTACTTGCGTCCTAGTTGTGCCCTAGTTGCCTTGTAGTTTCACCCTAGTTTTGCCCTACTTGCGCCCTACTTGCGCCCTACTTGCGCCCTAGTTGTGCACTACTTAAGTCCTACTTGCGTCCTAGTTGTGCCCTAGTTGCCTTGTAGTTTCACCCTAGTTTTGCCCTACTTGCGCCCTACTTGCGCCCTACTTGCGCCCTACTTCTGACCTAGTTGTGCCCTAGTTGTGCCCTTGTTGCACCCTAGTTGTGCACTACTCGCGCCCTACTTGCGCCCTAGTTGCGCCCAAGTTATGCCCTAGTTGCGCCCTAGTTACGCTCTAGAGGCGCCCTAACCGCACCTTAGTTTCGCCTCAGTTGGGTTCTAGTTACGCCCTGTTTACACCCCAGTTCTGCTCTAATCGTGCCAAAGTTATGCCGTAGTTGCGCCTTAGTTGTGTACTAGTTGCGCCCTACTTGCGCCCTACTTGCGCCCTAGTTGTGCCCTACATGCGCCCTAGTTGTGCCCTATTGATACCCTTTTTGTGCCTCTATTGGACACTAGCTACGCCCAAGTTACACCCTAGTTGAGCCCTAATTGCGCCCTAGTTGCACCCTACTTGCACCCTAGTTGTGCCCTATTGATACCCTTTTTGTGCCTCTATTGGACACTAGCTACGCCCAAGTTACACCCTAGTTGAGCCCTAATTGCGCCCTAGTTGCACCCTACTTGCACCCTAGTTGGGCCCTAGTTGTGCCCTAGTTACACCCTAATCACACCCTAGTTACGCCCTACTTGCGCCGTACTTGCGCCCTAGTTGCATCCTAGTTACGCCCTTGTTGCACACAACTTGTGCCCTACGTGTGCCCTACTTGCACCCAAGTTGTGCCCTAGTTGTACCCTAGCTTCACCCTACTTACGAGTGTAAGTAGGGTGAAGTTAAATCCTAGTTGCGCCCTCCTTACCCCCTACTTGTGCCCTCTTTGCACCCTACTTGCACCCTGGTTGCGCCCTAGTTGTTCCCTAGTTGTGCCTTAGCTAGCCAATAGCTACCCCCTAGTTGCGCCCTATTTGCGTCCGAGTTGCGGCCTAGTTGGGCCCTAGTTATGCCCTTGTTGCACCGTAGTTGCGCCTTACTTGCACCCTAGTTGCACCCTCGCTGCGCCCTAGTAGCAGCCTACTTGCACCCTACTTGCACCCTACTTGCGCCCTAGTTGTGCCTTAGTTGCACCCTAGTTGTGTCCTAATTGCGCCCTACTTGCGACCTACTTGTGCTCTACTTGCACCCTAGTGGCACCCCACTTGCACCCTAGTTACGCCCTGGTGGCGTCGTACTTGCGTCCTCGTTGACTCTACTTATGTCCTAGTCGCGCCCTAGTTGCGCCTTACTTGCGCCCTACTTGGAGCCTACTTGTGCCCTACGTGCGCCCTAGATATGCCCTAGATGTACAGTAGTTACGTCCTAATTGCGCCCTACTTGCGACATACGCAGGCCTACTTGCGCCCTAGTTGCGCCCTAGTTACACCCTAGTTGCTTCCTAGTTGCGCCCTAGATACAACCTTGTTGCACCCTAGTTGTGCCTTAGTTGGGCACTAGCTACGTCCTAGTTGTGCCCTTATTGCACCGTCGTTGCATCCTACTTGCGTCCTACTTGCGCCCTACTTGCGCCCTAGTTGAGCCCTAGTTGCACCCTTGATGCACCCTAGTTTTGCCGTAGTTGCACCTTAGTTGGACGCTAGCCACACCCTAGTTACATTCTAGTTACGCTACAGTTGTGCCCTAGTTGCGCCCTAGTTGCGCCATTCTTGCACCCTAGTTGTGCCTCAGTTGGGCACTAGCTATGCCCTAGTGCCTTGGTTGCACCCCACTTACAACCTATCTTTCCCTACTTGGGCCGTATTTGCACGCTAGTTGCACCCTAGTTGCGCCATACTTCTGCCCTAGTTGCACCATAGTTGCATCCCAGTCACGCCTTTGTTGGGTACTAGCTGACCCCTAGTTACACCTTAGTTTCGCCCTAGTTACGCCCTAATTGTGCCCTACTTGCGTCCTACTTGCACCCTAGTTGCACCTTGGTTGCGCACTAGATACACCCTAGTTGCGCCCTACTTGCATTCTAATTGTACCCTAGTTGAGCCTTACTTGTGCCCTCGTTGCGCCCTAGTTGTTCCCTAGTTGCGTCGTAGTTATGCCTTACTTGCGCCTTCGTTGTACCCTAGTTGCGCTCTAGTTGCATCCTAATTGCACCCTACTTGCACCCTTACTTGCGCCTTAGTTCCACCCTAGTTGAGCCCTACCTACACCCTACTCCTGCCCTACTTGCGCCCTACTTGTGCCCTACTTGCGCCCTAGTTGCACCCTACTTACCCCCCACTTGCGCCCTAGTTGCACCCTACTTGCATCCTAATTCTGCCCTCGTTGCGCTCTACTTGCACCGTACGCTCCCCCTACTTGCGCCCGACTTGTTTCTAGTCACACCCTAGTTGCATCCTATTTGCGTTCTGGATGCAGCCTAGTTGCCCCTCAGTCAGGCAGTAGCTACGCCCTAGTTCCGCCCTAGTTGTGCTCTAGTTGCACCCTACTTGGCCCCTACTTACGCCCTGATTTCACCCTAGTTGTGTCCTAGTTGTGCCCTACTTGTGCCCTAGTTGTACCCTAGCTGCACCCTAGTTGCGCCCTAGTTGTACCCTACTTGGGCCCTAGTTGTGGCCTAGTTGCGCCTCAGTTGGGCACTAGCTACTTCCTAGTTGTGCGTGGTTGTATCCTACTTGCACCCTACTTGTGCCCTACTTGTGCCCTTCTTGCACCCTAGTTGCACCGTAATTACGCCCTAGTTGTGCCCTAGTTGCGCCTTAGTTGGACACTAGCTACGCCCTACATGCATCCTAGTTGCACCCTAGTTGCGCCCTACTTGCGTCCTAGTTGCACCCTAGTTGCACCCTAGTTGCACCCTAGTTGCGTCCTACTTACCTCTTACTTGCGTCCTAGGTGTGCCCTAGTTCCGCCGTAATTGCACCCTAGTTTTGCCCTACTTGCGCCCTACTTGCGTCCTAGTTGCACCCTAGTTGCACCCTAGTTGCACCCTAGTTGCGTCCTACTTACCTCTTACTTGCGTCCTAGGTGTGCCCTAGTTCCGCCGTAATTGCACCCTAGTTTTGCCCTACTTGCACCCTCCTTGTGCCCTACTTGCGCCCTACTTCTGACCTGGTTCCGTCCTAATTCTGCCTTTGTTGCGCCCTAGTTGTGCCCTACTCGCGCCCTCCTTGCGCCCTACTTGCGCCCACATTGCACCCTAATTGTGCCCAACTTGTGCTCTAGTTGGCCCCTACTTGTGCCCTACTTGTACCTTAGTTGCACCTCAGTTGGGCACTTGTTACGCCCTATTTGTGCACTAGTTCCGCTCTAGTTGCACCCAAGTTACGCCAAAGTTGCGTCCTACTTGTGCCCTACTTGTGCCCTAGTTGTGCCCTAGCTGTGCCCTACTTGTGTTCTAGTTGTGTCCTACTTGGGCCCTAGTTGCGCTCTAGTTGCGCCTTGGTTGGGCACTAGCTATGCCCTAGTTACGCCGTAGTTGCATTCTAGTTGTGCCCGAGTTGCGTCCTACTTGCGCCCTACTTGCGCCCTAGTTGCGCCCTACTTGCGCCCTAGTTGTGCCCTACTTACGCCCTTGTTATGCCTCTGTTGGACACTAGCTACGCCCTAATTGCGCCCTAGTTGAGCCCTAGTTGCACCCTACTTGTGCCCTACAGGGCACAAGTTGCACCCTAGTTATGCCCTTATCACGCCCTAGTTGCGCCCTACTTGCACCCTACTTGCACCCTAGTTGCATCCTAGTTGCACCCAAGTTGCGCCCTAGTTTCACACTACTTGTGCCCTACGTGTGCCCTTCTTGCACCTTATTTGTGCCCTGGTTGTGTCCTAGTTTCACCCTACTTACACGTCGCTTGAGTCCTAGTCGCGTCGTCGTTAACCCCTACTTGTGCCCTACGTGTGCCCTTCTTGCACCTTATTTGTGCCCTGGTTGTGTCCTAGTTTCACCCTACTTACACGTCGCTTGAGTCCTAGTCGCGTCGTCGTTAACCCCTACTTGTGCCCTCTTTGCGACCTACTTGTACCCTAGGTGCGCCCTGGTTGCGCCCTAGTTGCGCCCTAGTTTAACCTTAGCTGGCCAATAGCTATGCCCTAGTTATGCCCTATTTGCCTCCTAGTTGCGCCCTAGTTGGGCCCTAGTTACGCCCTTGTCGTGCCCTAGTTGCACCTTACTTGCGTCCTAGTCGCACCATAGTTGCGCCCTAGTAGTAGCCTACTTGCACCCTACTTGCGCCCTATTTGCGCCCTAGTTGCACCCTAGTTGTGCCCTACTTGTGCCCTAATTACATCCTTCTTGCATCCTACGTGCGCCCTAGTTTTGCCCTGCTTGCGCCTTACTTGTGCCCTACTTGCGCCCTAGATGTGCCCAAGTTGCATCCCAGTTACGCCCTAGTGGCATCGTACTTGCGTCATAGTTGCGCCCTTCTTATGTCCTAGAGGCACCCTAGTTGCGCCTTACTTGCGCCCTAATTGGAGCCTACTTGTGCCCTACTTGCACCTTAGGTACGTCCTAGATGCACCCTAGTTACGTCCAAATTGCGCCTTTCTTGCGCCTTACTCGACCCCACTTGCGCGTAGTTGCACCCTAGTTACACCCTAGTTGCACCCTAGTTATGCCCTAGTTACTCCCTGGATGTGCCCTAGTTGTGCCGTAGTTGGGCACTAGCTACGTCCTAGTTGTGCCCTTGTTGCACCCTCGTTGCATCCTACTTGTGCCCTATTTACGCCCTACTTACACCCTGGTTGCGCCCTTGATGCACCCTAGTTTTGCCCTAGTTACACCTTAGTTAGACAGTAGCTACGCCCTAGTTACGTCCTAGTTTAGCTCTTGTTGCGCCCTTTTTGCGCCCTAGTTGTGCCCCAGTTGGGTACTAGCTACGTCCTAGTTGTGCCCTAGTTGCGCCCTACTTGCAACCTATTTTGCCGTACTTGCACCATATTTGCACCCTAGTTGCGCCATGGTTGCGCCATTCTTGCGTCCTAGTTGCACCCTAGTTGCATCCTAGTTGTGCCTCAGTTGGGTACTAGCTGTCCCCTACGCCATAGTGTTGCCCTAGTTACGTCTTAGTTGTGCCGTGTTTGCGCCTTACTTGTACCCTTGTTGCACCCTGGTTGTGCCCTAGATGCACCCTTGTTGCGCCTTTGTTGAGCATTAACGATGTCCTAGTTGCGCCCTACTTGCATCCTAGTTACGCCCTAGTTGCGCCTTCTTTGCGCTCTAGGTGTGCCCTAGTTATCCCCTAGTTGCGTCGTAGTAACGCCTTAGTTGCGCACTAGTTGTGCCTTACTTGTACCCTAGTTGGGCCCTCGTTGCACCCTAGTTGCGCGCGACTTGCACCCTATTTACGCCTTACTTTTGCCCTACTTGCACCCTATTGCGCCCTACTTGCGCCCTACTTACACTGCATATGTGCCCTTGTTACAGCCTACTTGCATCCTAGTTGCGCCATAGCTGTGTTCTACTTGCGCCTTACTTCCCCCCTACTTGGACCCTACTTGCACGCTAGTTCCGCCCTAGTTGCGCCCTGGTTGCGCCCTAGTTGCACCCTACTTGTGCCCTACTTGCACCCTACTTTCACCCTCGTTGTGCCCTAGTTGCGCCCTAGTTGCACCCTAGTTGCGTCTCAGTTGGGTACTGACTACATCCTAGTTATGCCTGGTTGCACCCTAGTTGTACCCTAGTTACGCCCTACTTGCACCCGTCTTGCGCCCTAGTCATGCCGTAGTTGCGCCCTAGTTGTGCCCTAGTTGCACCTCAGTTCGACACTAGCTACGCCCTACATACATCCTAGTTGCGTCCTCGTTGCACCCTAGTTGCACCCTAGTTGTGCCATAGTTGCGCCCAACTTGGACCTTACTTGCACCCAACTTGCGCCCTAGTTGCGCCCTAGTTGTACCCTGCTTACCTCCTATACATATGTTGTTGGAACCTTGTGTATTAGATCATGCAGGCCCAACAATCTATGCAACTGGATGTATGCATTTTTGTTGAGTGATGCAAATTGTGGTGAAGTTGCATAGAATTTT
>SZWC01016632.1:0-17346 GCA_023375785.1 Penium margaritaceum | reverse complement strand
CCCCTCCCTTCCCCTCCCCTCCCCTCCCTTCCTCTACCCTCCCCTGCCCTCCCGTCCACTCCCTTCCCTTATTCTCACCTGAAAGTGAGGGTGGAAAAGGCGAGGAGGCCCCAGCGCAAGCCGAGGTCCACAGCCTTCATCTTGCCGCCTTCCTCCGGAGGGAACTGTCCAGTAGGATGGCGCGGATTTTCCACGTCTGAAGCGCCCGCCATTGGCACGCGATTATGGCAGGGGGCTGCACGCGGGGTCTACACTGCGTGGCAGCGTTGTTTGCGCTTGCGGGGCTGAGCGGGCGGTTCTGGCGTGCGTGGGTTTCGTCGTCTGCGTTGAAGGATTATCATAAGCGGCGCTTTGTGAGACCTGCGCTAACTGCGCTAGGATACTGACCGGGCTGGAGCCCGAAATGGCATGGACGCCACGGGCGGTCCATCAGGGGTCGCACGCGATGCGGTGAACTTGGCGGTGACTTCGGAAGGAGGGGGGAGCCGCAGCGGTCCGACAGAGCTTTCCCCTGAGCGCCGGGGAAAAGACGGTTTGTTGGTCGATGCGCGTCGTCTCTCGATTGCGGCATTTCGAACTCTTTCCAAACGGGCAAGCGGAAAGAGGGGAGACTCTTTCCCCCACGATGTGGTGAAACATCAACGCCCGCGGCTGGTTCCCCAATGGGCTGCAGCGGCGGGACGCGAGAAGTGGACCCAAACCCCCGCGGCTGGCTGACTTCTGGCACAGCGTTCGGCGATAAAGCCCCGTCCACGTGCAACTTTTCGAAATGATGCTGCTCCTCGCCCTCGGTTTCCGTCCCAGTTCGTCATAGAAAATCGTTTCCCGTTCCTCAGCAGTTTCAGGTCTCTTGGCCTTTAAATCGGAGGATTCTCCGACACCCGCCAGTGTCGATGAGAATTTTTATGACAGGCGAGAGTGCAAACGGTTGCAGATTGCTTCACTACAATGGCTCGACGAAAGCTGAAGCTAGAAGAGCGCTCATGACCGTCGATGTCATGCGACGAGAAACAAAGGATGCCCTCCATCGCAGCTTTTACAAACAGGAGTATTCCGAACCCTTCACATCGGCGCCTTCGTCGGATGACTCCATCTTAGCCTCACTAGTGAACTTAGGCTGTGTTTGGCATGCCACGATTTACGAAATCGGACGACTAAGTGCGAGGAATCCGCGCATCTGAACGGTGCCCGATTTGAGAGGCTGTTTGGACAAAGTCGTGCAAACGACTACTCGACAGCCTTCCACATCGTTTTCATGCAGCTGTGCTCTCACCACGTAGGATGCGGGTAGATATTTCATTGCATGGTGAATATCCTCTACAAAATTCCATTAGAAAGAATACAAAACGATGCTTTGTCAATTCCTGTCGCAAACGATGCTTTATAGCAGTTTGCATAGAGGTTGGAATGGCTGCCACCAATACTTCTAGGGGAGCATGTTGCACTTGGAAGTGAACAACAGGGAAAGAGGACGAATGCAATGCCACTGAGACACAATGCACACGTCAAATTTGCCATGGGCAGCGGGGTGCTTGACCGGAAAATAATTGTTAACAAGGTCGTGCGATCGAAACCATTGCTAGGAAAACGTCGACTTCCATCTACGCGGATCCGTACAGTTGAGCAGATTCCTCTCAACTAGTCGAGCGATTTCATAAATCATGGCATGCCAAACGCACCCTTCATCAGAAACTCCCGGTCTCTCCACCCCCGCGTGACCAGCTTTTGTGACGCGGGGAAGGGGGCCGGGTCACCACGGCGGGCGACATGCCCGCCGCCGGCCAGCGGCCAAACAGGAGGACAGGTCGCCCAGCTAACGTCATGCCAAGTCCCAACACATCCAAGGGCGCGTGCTCAGATGGATTTGGGGAGTGTGGGGGGTTGGTGTAAAGCGAGTGCTCAAACTTAGCGTCGAAAGGCCTCGGCGAGCTCAGAAACATTTGCGTTGTAAAAATTGAATGACCGTCCTCCTCGTCGGAGTGGTCTTTTCGTTGCCCGAGTCGTCGTGGCTTGCCACGCCTTTCGAAGCTACGTTGATGTTTCTTCATAAAGTTATGATTTGTTTATTATTTGTAGTTATTTATGTATTCCATTAGAAAGAACGGTGGAAACTTCGTGACCATATTTTCTGTCGAGATGGTCGTTTGGATTCGATTTCCACTATTTCCTTCACGCGCTTGGGTCAAGCTTGATGTGACCTCACGGTGTCGGTCGCAGAATAGTGTCCGAAAGACTGTTGCAATCAGGTAATGATTGCGACAGTCTTTCTTGACTGTTAATTTTTGGTTCCGTTTTCTAAAAGCTTGTTGTGTTACATTCCTCCCCCTTTAGCTACGAATCGTCCTCGATTCGGTTTTCTCTAGGCTGAAGAGGTAGTTTGTACACGGCCATCTACCAATGGTGATAAAGGCGATAGTCCATGGAGAGGATAACATCATGATTCGGCACATTTCAAAATTCAGAAATTGTTCAGCTTTCAAAGAAGAAACAGTGGCCACACTTCCTCCCCCTTTACATGAAGCGACCCCGCGACAGGTGCCCAGGCGTCCCCGTGACAAGCTGTCGGGAGTAAGCCAAAGATCAGCCCAAAAGTCAATGCCGTTATCCTCTCAAGGGGGCTCGTGCCGGGGTGGTACCCCCGAGGGCACGCTTGTTCCGACGGGCAGCCAGTTCCTCCCAGTATTCCGCAATTGCCACAGTTGGCACTCGCGTCTCTGGCTCCCATGTATTGTGGTCAGGTCCACAACCGACCCAGTGGATGAGGTACTCCTTAACCACTCGTGCGTGCAAAATACGCTCACGGTGTTGGAGGATGCGGTGCACCTCACACTGGCCTTCCGCGGCAAGGACAGCAAGAGGGGGTGGCTAAACAGACCCCTCTATTGTGTAGGGTGCGAGGAGACTCACGTGAAAGGTATCATGGATGCGCATGGCTGGTGGAAGAGCCAACCGATAGGCCACACTTCCCAACTTCTGTGTAATCGTGAAGGATCCCAGCCATTTCGGCAACATCTTTCGTGCACCCGGTGTTTTCAGCCGCAAATTCCGTGTGCTTAACAGCACACGATCTCCAATGGAGAACGTCAGCTCACGACGTCTCTGGTCAGCATAGGCCTTCTGGCGCTGTCGAGCCGCATACAAATGGGCCTTGGCATCTCGCCAGAGGGCGTCCATACGCTCGACAAAGGCCTGGGCGGAGGGCACCTGATCACCGCCGCCCCCGCACTTCACCATTGAAGCGGGTACCACCGGATGCCGACCGTGATTGAGGAAGAATGGGGTAAAACCAGTCGATTCGTTGACCGCGTTGTTCACAACAAACTTGGCTGGTGCTAAATAGTCGTCCCAGTCCTCCATTNCATAGGCCTTCTGGCGCTGTCGAGCCGCATACAAATGGGCCTTGGCATCCCGCCAGAGGGCGTCCATACGCTCGACAAAGGCCTGGGCGGAGGGCACCTGATCACCGCCGCCCCCGCACTTCACCATTGAAGCGGGTACCACCGGATGCCGACCGTGATTGAGGAAGAATGGGGTAAAACCAGTCGATTCGTTGACCGCGTTGTTCACAACAAACTCGGCTGGTGCTAAATAGTCGTCCCAATCCTCCATTGTTGGGTCGATGTACATGCAAAGCATTTGCACGAGTGTGCGGTTCATGCGCTCAGTTTGCCCATCAGTTTGGGGTGAAAAGCTGAGTACATTCTTTGCTGCGTTCCAAATCGTTCTTGCAATGCAAGCCAAAACCGGCTTGCAAAGCGCGGGTCACGGTCAGAGATGATGCAAATGGGTAAGCCGTGGTACTTGATGACACCTTCGTAGAAAAGCCTGGCAGTCTCTTCCGCTGGGACGCGAGTTGTTGTGGGCATGAAATGGGCCATTCCTGTTGCCCTGTCCACAACAACTAAGATGGCATCGTGGCCTTTCTTGGTCTCTGGGAGTCCCATGATGAAATCCATGGACACCGACTCCCATGGGATGACAGGGAGTTGTAGAGGCTGGAGGAGCCCCGCAGGTGCCTTGTTCGAAGTCTTATTGCGAAGGCACAGATCACACACCATGTAGTACTTTATGACGTCATTGCTCCATCCTGGCCACCAGTAGTGCTGAGCCAGCGCATGTCCTGTCTTCTTCGTTCCGATGTGACCTGAGGAGGGCGGATTGTGAAACTCGAACATGATGTGTTGTCGCAAGTTATCAACATCCGGGACCACTACCTGCTCGCCATGCCAGTATAACCCGGCAGCCTCCACAAGGCCATGGCGTTCAATGTTTTTTGGCTCGGCAAACCAGGGGTCCAAAGTGTAGCCCATCCGAATGCGATTCTTGAAACGGTTCACAGTGACCAGTGGTCTTGGGGGTGGGCGCAGTGGGTTTGTGTGCAATGTTGTTGCCACCGCAATAGCGGCAAAGTGCCGATTTGTGATCTCATTGTCGCTCAGCATGAGGCTCAAATGTGTTGGGTTTTGACTCAATGGGTCTGCCACGTCAACCCATCTTGGTTTGTACTGCCAAAAGGAATGTAAAGCGACTTAGGTATTCACTCCACCGTGTCTACGTCTTGAAAGGATCGGTTGCGTCTGAAAGTATGTGAGGGGGTTGTGGTTTGTGACCACCGTGATTTGTCCCTCGGCACCTTCGAGATAACAGCGCCATACTTTGAAAGCATGCACGACTACCAAGAGCTCCTGATCCCCAATGGTATACCTGGTCTCCGCATCTAAGAGCTTGCGGCTCTCGTAGGCAACAGGGTTGCCGTCTTGCATGAGCACAGCTCCCAACCCTATAACCGATGCATCACAGCGCACCTCCCACGGCTTCTTTGGATTCGGGAGTGCAAGTACTGGTGCCGAGATCAGCATCTCCTTCACAGCCTCAAAAGCCTCAATGCATTTTGCTGACCAGCTCCATGTGCTCGCCTTCCGGGTCAGGGCGGTGAGAGGGCTCACCAACATGGAGTAGCCTCTCATAAACCACCGGAAGTAATTTGCGAGTCCAAGGAAAGAGCGGAGCTGACCCACGTTCTTGGGGTGAGGCTATTCTTTCACGACCTGCACCTTGCGAGGGTCCACCCATATTCCCTCGCCACTAATGACGTGGCCAAGGTACTCTAATTCTGGATGCGCAAACTTGCACTTACTTCTCTTGACAAAAAAGCGGTTCTTGCGAAGGATCTCAAGCACCATTCGGAGGTGTCGTTCGTGTTCTTTGTGGTTCTTACAAAAGATGAGGATGTCGTCAAGATACACCAGGACCGACTTGCCGAGGTGTTCACGGAAGATGTTCTTCATCACTGCTTGGAATGTGGCAGGTGCGTTCATTAGTCCAAAGCAGAGGACCCGAAATTGATAGTACCCGAGATGAGTTCTGAATGCCGTTTTGGGGACATCCTCCTCCGAGATCTGGATTTGATGGTAGCCCTGTGATAGATCCAGGGACGTGAAGACTTTCGCTCTGTGAAGTTGGTCAAATAGGTCCTCGATGCGCGGAAGCGGGTACCGGGTTTTTACAGTGAGTTTGTTCAATGCCCGATAGTCCACACACATCCTGAGGCCTCCATCTTTCTTATTCACAAACAGGATCGGCGCCCCGAAGGGGGAAGAGCTTGGCTCAATCCAAACCTTCCGGAGGTACTCCTTGATTTAGGCTTCTGCTTCTTACCGTTTTGCTAGGCTCAAGCGATACACAGACCGAAAGGGAGGCACAGCTCCGGGCTCCAATGGAATGGTATGTCCGACCGTTCGTTGAGGTGGTAGCCCATCCGGCGGTGCCTCAAAAACATCTGAGAATTTTGAGAGTATGTTGGAGACCCCTTGGGGTACTTCACCTTCTGTCTCATTGTCCATTTTCTTTAGGGTTGCAAGAAAACAGCGACAACCTTGTCGAAGTCGTCGTTTCACTTGGAGCGCCGAGAGGCTTGATTGAGCCTTCGTTTCAGGTTGTTGAATTTGTGGAATTGGAGACAGGGTGACCATTCTCCTTCCAGTGCTTATCTGCAATGTCTTTGAGTCAAAGCACATGAGTGCTTTGTGGTGCACAAGCCACGGATCTCCAAGAACGACATCAAACGGGTCCATGAGATCAAGCACGGTAAGACGGACACTGGTGGTGAAGCCGGGCAGTGTGATCCGTGCCACACAGTCACCAAGGACTGGCACCTCTCTGTCATCACCAACGACCACCGTGCCAGTGCGAGGTGTGTACTTTAACTGCCATGAACGTACAAACGCACCGCTCACAAACAAGTCATCCGCCCCAGTATCCATCAAGATGCGTGCAGGGGCACCTGCCAGTTTGCCATCGAATTGCATGGTCATTGATGCTTTGGAATTCTGTATGAAAAGGCTCACTGGAGGCTTGCCCTCGAGGTGATAGATTCGATAAGCATGAGTGCTTCTTCGTAGTTCAACCATGTCCTCGAACTGTTCCCACATGCGATGTCCTTTGGTGAACGAAGCCAGCAGTTTCCATCCTTTGAATGCAGACTTGTTCATTTCTGGACCCATAGGCACGGCCACAGCTATTGACGTCAGAGAGTTCTTCTCGTGAGCTTTGTGTGCAGCTTCTATCACCTCTGGCCAGCTTTCTTTTGTGGTTACGATCAGGCTCATGCGATTTTCAAGGTTTTCTTTGGTCACATATGAGAGTGGGCACGAGCGATCGTGGTAGAGGGACTCACGATTTGCGAAAGGCACATAAACGGTTGAGAAATGCTGTGTCAATAAGAATTCAAAGTTTTTGATATCATCATCACAGAACATGAACATCCTGTCCTCATCATTCCCATGATTCACCCCAACCCCAGATAGCAGCCCACCGGTAGCTACTGGGGATCGTGAAAATCCTGCTCACGACCATGCTGGGGACGGTGGACGTGCCCCCTAGCGCCTCCCTCGAAGTCCTGGTCATCGTCACGGGGACGTCCGTGTCCACGCTGACCTCCCTGTGCCCTCTGACGCTGGATTGCTGCAAATGCCTGGCCTTGGCGCTACCCCCCGTGAGGGCGTCCCTGGCCGGCAGGGGCATTTTCGTTGCCATCACGCTATCCACCCTGGTGCTGAGCACTGCCCTGGAAGCGGTTCTGGCCACCACCGTGGAAGCGGTTTGGCCCTCCGCCTTGGCGCGCACCATGACCGTGCTGTTGGCCCTGTTTTTGTCCCTGGTGCTGCTGCTGCTGGTCACGCTGGGGGCAGTCGCGCCCAATGTGCCCAGCCTGGTGGCAATGCCTGCAGATGATAGAAGAGCGGGAGTTGTTCTCTCCACCATGTCGGCGGAACTTCTTGGAGGGCTCAGACGTCGCCTCCGTTGTCCACTTTGGTGCACCGCTCGTTGGCTCTGACAGCACATCACGCGCCGACCCGCTTTCACGTGCGTCACGATCCCACAAGCTGGAGTTCTGCTTGTACACCGCACACACGCGTGCTGTCAGTGCATGTAGGGACTTCCACTCGTTTCCATTGTTGTGTAGGCAGAAGAATCGTAGCTAAAGGCTGGCCAAACCGCTCTGAAAGAGGTCAATCTTGGCCTGCTCTGTCAGGTGGCGATCGTGGACCTTCTTTGCAGTCTTCAAAAATGCCTCCACATACCGCTCCACCGACATGCTCCCCTACACGAGGTTTTCGAGCTCCTTCTTTGCCTTCTGCGGGTCAGCAGGCTTGGAGTACAGCTCACGCATCAGTTTGCAATACTCCTCCCAGGTGGGTTCCGAGTGTTGTTGCTTCTGCTTGCACAGCTCCGTCAGCTTCTCAAATGGCTTTGGCTTCAAGGAAAGCATACCTTGTGCACCCCACTCCTCTTCCTCGATCCGAGCAAGGCGGAGGTGCCTCTGAACAATCATCAGGATCGTGTTGACGTCGCACGTGCCATCGTAACGGTCGGCCGGCTGAAGAACCACACGGCTGCCAGTCCTGCCTTCCTTCTGGGCTCGAGTCGGAGCTACACGAGTCCGTGGTTCAGGCACGTTCGCTTCCAGGCGAGGAGCAGGATCGACGACTAGAGCTCGACGCGCGTCGCGAAAGTTCGTACGTTCACTTTGCGCACTTTCACGCTCGCGGCGCTCCAAAATCTGTCCCAACTCCACCTCGGCTGTGTGACGCACCGTACCGACTGCTGCATTGAGCACAGCACGCTCGTTTTTGGCTTCCTTGGAGCGAGGTTCCTCGAGCGCCTGCTCTGCCACCTTTGCGCGGTGGTCGGCGGCCGCGACCTCGCGCATCAACTTTCCATTTTCCTCGTACAGCTTCTCATTCATCCGCTACACCATGAACGACCGTTCGCAAAGCGTGACACACACCATGTCACCGTTGTATGCGAGCGCACCCATGATGGTCACGGCCAGCGTGAAATCCTCATCAAGGAGGCGGGCGCGGAGGTGATCGAGTTGTTTGTCGACGTTCAGGCGACGCGCGGCGTTGTCGAGTGCACGCCTTGCTGCTGCCGAACTCGGCCGGCTCGCAGGCCGGGCTCGCTCCCCTCCCGCCGAAACGAGAGGACGACCCTCGTCGTCCGCGCGGTCGCATGCACGTTCCACTTGGCTAGCGCCCACTTCAGGTTCCTTCGGTATGGAGTTTCCCACCTCACTGCCCTTGCTGGGTGTGTCATGTGCATCCGGTTTGTCGTCAGCTTCGTGATCCGCTTCAATGACCACGCGATCCGCTGGCTCATCGGGTGTTTCATCTCCATGCTTGTCTCCTTTGGCAACCCTGTCGGGGCTATCACCATCAGCGATGTTCCCCTTGGTGGCCTTCAACCCCTCGTCGTTTGCACGAGTGTTCGGGGTGGGCGTGGCCTCATTGCCGAAACCGAGCTCCACGGCGAGCGACCGACTTTTTCCATCGCCTTGCCAAGCAGTTGCGACGGGAGTCTCGTGCTACTGTCCATGCTTTGGAGATGTTGGCGTTCTTTCCCTTGGCGACACCGGGCGGGTACCTCCCCCTCTAGCCGTCGCCTCTCGGGGCGACTTTGCGAGGTGGGCGCCGGCCGCTAATGTCCCGCGACGGTCCTTAGATCCCAAGGGCGTGCGTTCATTGGAGCGGTGGGGGATGGTGCTTGGAGCACGCCCCAAGACCGCAGAGAGTCCGGTCCCAAGGCCGGCCATCCTTGTGGCAAGGCCTTGCTTTGGCTCTCTCCCTCTCCAACCTCCTCCTCCAACCCCCTCTCCCCTCTTCCCTTTTTTTTGTTCTTTTTTTTAATAGGGTGGAGGACACAATATTGGACTATGTGTGCCTCGCTTCAAACCCGTGGTGGACCAAGGTGGCTCCAAGCCAAACCTCCTTCACCCTTCTTTTTTTTTGTTTTTTGGAAAAAGGGGGAGGAAAGCCAATGTTAAACAGGACCAGCTGTCTGATTCAAGTCATAGATTGGTAGGTTGGAGACAGAATTGGAAACTAGAGTAGAAATTGCAAGGTAGAAATCACATTTTGCAATTGCCACAGAATGACAGTACAATGGTAAAAACAAAACAACTTGAACTGGTAGTGGCCGATTTTACGGACCCAACAAAAAAAACGAGGTAGGAAACGGAGGACCGGAGGCAAAGTTATGGCTCTCCCTACTCCTTTCTGCTTGGAGAAACCAGGACAGACGGGTCCCTTGTTCGTCTTGGATTGGGCGCCCGCCAAGAAAAAAATGTTGAAGGCTCCTGGCTCGCCCCTTGTGCCTCCCCTATTGCTGTAGCAAGAGGTTGATGTGGCAGCTTGCTAGTCTAGTAGCCCTTTGTGAGAGTGATGCTATGCAAAAGTAGGTTGGGTTGGTGGAGGTGGGGTGTGCGCGCATGGAGGTGGTGGAGCATTGGCACCTCTGGGCGGTGTTCCACCAGCACCACCACGAGGTCACCTGCTGCTCGTCGACTAAGTCACCATTCCTCCTGGTGTGTGAGGATTCTCACGACGGAGTGGAGACAAGAGCGATGTCAGCGGGTCGACCTAGCTCTGATGCCAATGTAAAGCGAGTGCTCAAACTTAGCGTCGAAAGGCCTCGGCGAGCTCGGAAAAGATTGCGTTGTAAAAACTGAATGACTGTCCTCCTCGTCGGAGTGGTCTTTTCGTTGCCTGAGTCGTCATGGATCGCCACGCCTTTCGAAGCTACGTTGATGTTTCTTTATAAATTTATGATTTTTTTATTATTTTTAATTGTTTATGTATTCCGTTAGAAAGAACGGTGGAAACTTCGTGACCGTATTCTCTGTTGAGATGGTCGTTTGGATTCGATTTCCACTATTTCCTTCACGCGCTTGGGTCAAGCTTGATGTGACCCTCCGGGTGTTGGTCGCAGAACAGTGTCCGAAAGACTGTTGCAATCAGGCAATGATTGCGACAGTCTTTCTTGACTGTTAATTTAAGGTTCCGTTTTCTAAAAGCTTGTTGTGTTACAGTTGGAGTGTGGCAACCACATTTTTTAAAGTGATGAACAGCCAGACGTGGCACAATTTTGTTCTAAAAAGTGCCCGTGTGCCCACAGGACCCAAAAAAATAATAATAAAAACACAAGACAACGTGATCAATAACAATGAAAACGTGAAAAGCATGGAATACGGTACCTTGAAGTTACCCCAATTCCTCAAACAAAGAATATTTCATGATACGGATAAGCGCCTTGACAAGCACGACGATAGTGATAATGATGACAGTGAAGATTGACATATTGACGAACAAAAGGTAAAAATAAAATAAAGGTATCTTCAAATATCTTTGAACATAATTTTCATGAGGAAACATAACATGATAATAAAAATGGGGAAGATTTAAAAAAAAAACATTCACCATGGAGAAAAACAATGACAATAAAAAACAATACTTAGGTGATCAAGGAAAGTTTTTATGAAGAATTTCATGATGATGCCAAAAACATACTAGAAAGAATAACAATGGAATTGTAATGGAAACAATCATTGAAATGGACATGACCGTGGACACACAAAAAAACATGGAAATTAATAAGGACATGCACAAAAACATAGAACAAAAAATACACATGTTACAATAAAAAACCATTGGAAAAACTTAAACACAAACATAGACTTGAAAAAGTACAATCATAAAAATATACAAAATTAGACAAAGATATAGATATAGATACAAACAAATAAGAAATATATAGAAATATATATATGGATATACATATGCATATAGAAATAGACGTAGATATATATATATATACATGTAAATATAGATATATATAGATATAGATATGGGTATAGATACAGATATAGATATAGATATAGGTATAGACATAGATATAGATATAGAAGAAGATATACATATGGCTNAAAACATGGAAATTAATAAGGACATGCACAAAAACATAGAACAAAAAATACACATGTTACAATAAAAAACCATTGGAAAAACTTAAACACAAACATAGACTTGAAAAAGTACAATCATAAAAATATACAAAATTAGACAAAGATATAGATATAGATACAAACAAATAAGAAATATATAGAAATATATATATGGATATACATATGCATATAGAAATAGACGTAGATATATATATATATATACATGTAAATATAGATATATATAGATATAGATATGGGTATAGATACAGATATAGATATAGATATAGGTATAGACATAGATATAGATATAGAAGAAGATATACATATGGCTATAAATATACATACATATGTATACATATCGATATAGATATAGATATAGATATATATATATAGATTAAAACATAGATAGAGATATAGATGTAGATATAGATGTAGATGTAGATGTAGATGTAGATATAGATATAGATATAGATATAGAGATAGATATAGATATAGATATAGAGATAGATATAGATATAGATATAGAGATAGATATAGATATAGATATAGAGATAGATATAGATATAGATATAGAGATAGATATAGATATAGATATAGAGATAGATATAGATATAGATATAGAGATAGATATAGATATAGATATAGAGATAGATATAGATATAGATATAGAGATAGATATAGATATAGATATAGAGATAGATATAGATATAGATATAGAGATAGATATAGATATAGATATAGAGATAGATATAGATATAGATATAGAGATAGATATAGATATAGATATAGAGATAGATATAGATATAGATATAGAGATAGATATAGATATAGATATAGAGATAGATATAGATATAGATATAGAGATAGATATAGATATAGATATAGAGATAGATATAGATATAGATATAGAGATAGATATAGATATAGATATAGAGATAGATATAGATATAGATATAGAGATAGATATAGATATAGATATAGAGATAGATATAGATATAGATATAGAGATAGATATAGATATAGATATAGAGATAGATATAGATATAGATATAGAGATAGATATAGATATAGATATAGAGATAGATATAGATATAGATATAGAGATAGATATAGATATAGATATAGAGATAGATATAGATATAGATATAGAGATAGATATAGATATAGATATAGAGATAGATATAGATATAGATATAGAGATAGATATAGATATAGATATAGAGATAGATATAGATATAGATATAGAGATAGATATAGATATAGATATAGAGATAGATATAGATATAGATATAGAGATAGATATAGATATAGATATAGAGATAGATATAGATATAGATATAGAGATAGATATAGATATAGATATAGAGATAGATATAGATATAGATATAGAGATAGATATAGATATAGATATAGAGATAGATATAGATATAGATATAGAGATAGATATAGATATAGATATAGAGATAGATATAGATATAGATATAGAGATAGATATAGATATAGATATAGAGATAGATATAGATATAGATATAGAGATAGATATAGATATAGATATAGAGATAGATATAGATATAGATATAGAGATAGATATAGATATAGATATAGAGATAGATATAGATATAGATATAGAGATAGATATAGATATAGATATAGAGATAGATATAGATATAGATATAGAGATAGATATAGATATAGATATAGAGATAGATATAGATATAGATATAGAGATAGATATAGATATAGATATAGAGATAGATATAGATATAGATATAGAGATAGATATAGATATAGATATAGAGATAGATATAGATATAGATATAGAGATAGATATAGATATAGATATAGAGATAGATATAGATATAGATATAGAGATAGATATAGATATAGATATAGAGATAGATATAGATATAGATATAGAGATAGATATAGATATAGATATAGAGATAGATATAGATATAGATATAGAGATAGATATAGATATAGATATAGAGATAGATATAGATATAGATATAGAGATAGATATAGATATAGATATAGAGATAGATATAGATATAGATATAGAGATAGATATAGATATAGATATAGAGATAGATATAGATATAGATATAGAGATAGATATAGATATAGATATAGAGATAGATATAGATATAGATATAGAGATAGATATAGATATAGATATAGAGATAGATATAGATATAGATATAGAGATAGATATAGATATAGATATAGAGATAGATATAGATATAGATATAGAGATAGATATAGATATAGATATAGAGATAGATATAGATATAGATATAGAGATAGATATAGATATAGATATAGAGATAGATATAGATATAGATATAGAGATAGATATAGATATAGATATAGAGATAGATATAGATATAGATATAGAGATAGATATAGATATAGATATAGAGATAGATATAGATATAGATATAGAGATAGATATAGATATAGATATAGAGATAGATATAGATATAGATATAGAGATAGATATAGATATAGATATAGAGATAGATATAGATATAGATATAGAGATAGATATAGATATAGATATAGAGATAGATATAGATATAGATATAGAGATAGATATAGATATAGATATAGAGATAGATATAGATATAGATATAGAGATAGATATAGATATAGATATAGAGATAGATATAGATATAGATATAGAGATAGATATAGATATAGATATAGAGATAGATATAGATATAGATATAGAGATAGATATAGATATAGATATAGAGATAGATATAGATATAGATATAGAGATAGATATAGATATAGATATAGAGATAGATATAGATATAGATATAGAGATAGATATAGATATAGATATAGAGATAGATATAGATATAGATATAGAGATAGATATAGATATAGATATAGAGATAGATATAGATATAGATATAGAGATAGATATAGATATAGATATAGAGATAGATATAGATATAGATATAGAGATAGATATAGATATAGATATAGAGATAGATATAGATATAGATATAGAGATAGATATAGATATAGATATAGAGATAGATATAGATATAGATATAGAGATAGATATAGATATAGATATAGAGATAGATATAGATATAGATATAGAGATAGATATAGATATAGATATAGAGATAGATATAGATATAGATATAGAGATAGATATAGATATAGATATAGAGATAGATATAGATATAGATATAGAGATAGATATAGATATAGATATAGAGATAGATATAGATATAGATATAGAGATAGATATAGATATAGATATAGAGATAGATATAGATATAGATATAGAGATAGATATAGATATAGATATAGAGATAGATATAGATATAGATATAGAGATAGATATAGATATAGATATAGAGATAGATATAGATATAGATATAGAGATAGATATAGATATAGATATAGAGATAGATATAGATATAGATATAGAGATAGATATAGATATAGATATAGAGATAGATATAGATATAGATATAGAGATAGATATAGATATAGATATAGAGATAGATATAGATATAGATATAGAGATAGATATAGATATAGATATAGAGATAGATATAGATATAGATATAGAGATAGATATAGATATAGATATAGAGATAGATATAGATATAGATATAGAGATAGATATAGATATAGATATAGAGATAGATATAGATATAGATATAGAGATAGATATAGATATAGATATAGAGATAGATATAGATATAGATATAGAGATAGATATAGATATAGATATAGAGATAGATATAGATATAGATATAGAGATAGATATAGATATAGATATAGAGATAGATATAGATATAGATATAGAGATAGATATAGATATAGATATAGAGATAGATATAGATATAGATATAGAGATAGATATAGATATAGATATAGAGATAGATATAGATATAGATATAGAGATAGATATAGATATAGATATAGAGATAGATATAGATATAGATATAGAGATAGATATAGATATAGATATAGAGATAGATATAGATATAGATATAGAGATAGATATAGATATAGATATAGAGATAGATATAGATATAGATATAGAGATAGATATAGATATAGATATAGAGATAGATATAGATATAGATATAGAGATAGATATAGATATAGATATAGAGATAGATATAGATATAGATATAGAGATAGATATAGATATAGATATAGAGATAGATATAGATATAGATATAGAGATAGATATAGATATAGATATAGAGATAGATATAGATATAGATATAGAGATAGATATAGATATAGATATAGAGATAGATATAGATATAGATATAGAGATAGATATAGATATAGATATAGAGATAGATATAGATATAGATATAGAGATAGATATAGATATAGATATAGAGATAGATATAGATATAGATATAGAGATAGATATAGATATAGATATAGAGATAGATATAGATATAGATATAGAGATAGATATAGATATAGATATAGAGATAGATATAGATATAGATATAGAGATAGATATAGATATAGATATAGAGATAGATATAGATATAGATATAGAGATAGATATAGATATAGATATAGAGATAGATATAGATATAGATATAGAGATAGATATAGATATAGATATAGAGATAGATATAGATATAGATATAGAGATAGATATAGATATAGATATAGAGATAGATATAGATATAGATATAGAGATAGATATAGATATAGATATAGAGATAGATATAGATATAGATATAGAGATAGATATAGATATAGATATAGAGATAGATATAGATATAGATATAGAGATAGATATAGATATAGATATAGAGATAGATATAGATATAGATATAGAGATAGATATAGATATAGATATAGAGATAGATATAGATATAGATATAGAGATAGATATAGATATAGATATAGAGATAGATATAGATATAGATATAGAGATAGATATAGATATAGATATAGAGATAGATATAGATATAGATATAGAGATAGATATAGATATAGATATAGAGATAGATATAGATATAGATATAGAGATAGATATAGATATAGATATAGAGATAGATATAGATATAGATATAGAGATAGATATAGATATAGATATAGAGATAGATATAGATATAGATATAGAGATAGATATAGATATAGATATAGAGATAGATATAGATATAGATATAGAGATAGATATAGATATAGATATAGAGATAGATATAGATATAGATATAGAGATAGATATAGATATAGATATAGAGATAGATATAGATATAGATATAGAGATAGATATAGATATAGATATAGAGATAGATATAGATATAGATATAGAGATAGATATAGATATAGATATAGAGATAGATATAGATATAGATATAGAGATAGATATAGATATAGATATAGAGATAGATATAGATATAGATATAGAGATAGATATAGATATAGATATAGATATAAATATAGATATAGATATAGATATAGATATAGATATAGATATAGATATAGATATAGATATAGATATAGATATAGATATGTATATAGATATAGATATAGATAAAGATATAGATATAGATCTAGATATAGACATATATAGATATAGATATAAATGTAGATATTTATATAGGTATAGGAATAGATATAGGAAAAGATATACAAATAGATATAAAAAGGGTATAAATTTAGATATAGATATAGATACAGATACACATAAAGATACAGATACAAATACAGATACAGATATAGATATGCATATAGATATGGATAAAGATATAGATAAAGATATAAACAAAGATATAGATATAGAAGAAGATATACATATGGCTATAAATATACATACATATGTATACATATCGATATAGATATAGATATAGATATATATATATAGATTAAAACATAGATAGAGATATAGATGTAGATATAGATGTAGATGTAGATGTAGATGTAGATATAGATATAGATATAGATATGGATATAGATATAGATATAGATATAGATATAGATACAGATACAGATATAGATATAGATATAGATATAGATATAGATATAGATATAGATATAGATATAGATATAGA